>JAAEAF010005043.1:68337-112146 GCA_011037195.1 Triatoma infestans | reverse complement strand
CACACTATACCACTACTACTAATACTAAAACAAACTGTACTAAAACATACCAAGGGATCAGTAACAGGTGAGGATCACGTATTTAATTCTCCCTTACTAACAAGTCACGTACAACTATTTGGCAGAGTTCCCAAGTCTTAAAAGTCTTCTATAGTAAACTTGTAAAACCACGTGGCCGACCTGATAATTAAACAAATAATGAATCTTTGAATTTATCATTTTTTACTTATATTTTTTATTTTATTTTTCTTTTCATTTTTTTTTTGTTTTTTGTTAATTTGAGTTTGTTTGTATGGCTGTTCCTTTCTTTAATTTGTCCATAAAGCATGTTAGCAAACTAGCTATTCCCTTATTTAATGAAGTCTTGTTAATCAACATTCCTTCTTTGTACTCAAACAGGATTAGTAGTTAAGACTCTTAGTGTGTTTATGTGACTGTCATTCATTCATTCATACATGTTCTCTGTGAAAGGAAGTGTTTCAGCACTTGTCCTGTTTGATATTAAACGGTAATTGCATGATGAAAATCAGATAATAGTGGATTTGGATTTTTTTTTTTATTAAGCATAAATCAGCTTCATCAATAGTATCCAAGTGGATATAAGCTAAGTTAAATTTTGCAGTAGTCTTTGAGTTGTGAATGTAAGCTTTATAATTCCTACTTGACCGTCTCGTTCTTCTTCCGTTCCAAATACTGTATGGAAGCTGTATATAAATACTGTACTGTAAAATATTGTATAAAAATTAGAAAACTAAAATTAAGTTTCTGAATTGTATCAGCTCTATGGAGTAGAGACGCTTGTGGGAAGGTTGCGCTGGTTGGGACACCTCCACAGAATGAGTGTGGAAAGAGTCCCTCGAAAGGTCTATGAAGGGCACCCAGGAGGTAGAAGATCTAGAGGCAGGCCAAGGTTACGTTGGCAGCAGGATGTGGAGGCGGATCTGATGAAGATGGGCGTCAGACAGTGGAGAAGGAAAGCCACAGGCAGAGATGGTTGGGACAGTCTGCTAAAGGAGGCCAAAGCCCTGCAAGGGCTGTAGAGCCAAAGGAAGAAGAAGACGTAGAAAATTAAGTTTGGCACATCTTTTCATAAGAGCTAAACTAATTACTTAATGTTAAAACATAGAAAATTCTATTTTCGAAACTTTGCCGACAGCAGATACAATTTACAAGAATTGTGGCTTGTTCCACGGGCCCCAAGGCCATTTGCTGAATCATGGACTGTATTTGATCTTAGCCTCTTTTCTTGCAGGAAGGAGCACTTTATTTTTGTACAATTGTTACAATTGCGTCAAGTGGAACTGTTAAACTTTATTGAGTTGTTCAATAATACAAGATACTGATAAGTCAGTTAAGATATTAAGGTAGAACAACCGCAATAAAGTAAAATAAATACACCAATATAGGCGAGAAAGCTTTTTAAAAACAAGAAGGTGCATTATACTGAGTATCACAACGAGAATGGGCAAGAAAATGTATGTGTGGTCAGCGAAAAATTGTAGAAAGTTCAAACATGACATTTCGTGTAAGTTACATAGAAGACTTAACAAATAAGGTTTTGGTAAAAATCGATAACCCAGAAATACCGCTTTATCGAATAATTTTTTTTTACTTTTTTTTGCAGTTTTCTCAAAAATAAATGGCTCAAAAATAATTTTCTTTAAACTTAGTAACTTTTATTTGAAACATTACTCTGGAAAATTCATTTACGTTTTCCTCTAAAGTGCTATTTTAGTTTATTATACAATTCTATGATTTTTGTATAATATTAATTAGAATTAAATGTGTTGCCGAAATTCCGAGTTTAAAGGAAATCGATTGCGATTCCCCGGAAGTAGGACTTAATAGAGCAGTATTTTCAATTTCCTGCGATATTTTCCTTAAAAACACGGATGGGTTTCATTAAAGTATATTAACTCTATTAACTATACAAACAGAGACGTATCATTTTTGTTTTAAAATTAGGTTATAAGATATTACACACAAATTAAATATAAAAACGCAAAAATTGAAACAAAAATTTTAAACAAGTTACAATTCAGAAACTACGTCTTTTATGGACTACACACACAAAAAAAAAAAAATATATATAGGAACAATAGAATAAACGATAGTGAGAAAACAATGAAGTAATTTAGAAATGATTTAGCATTTTCGTTAAAAAAAAGAAAAACTTAAAAAAATACAAAATTGATCAATTTTATTGCAGAATTTCATGACACAATTATTGCTGCCTCTAAATTAATTCACTTAACTCACCTTTCAAAATATTCTACTATCTTATACATCATGAAATTTTTCTCTATGTTCAAAAATTTATTAACCTATCATTTTTCTTTCTTACTTTAAGCCATATGGTAGTCGTCATTTTTCCCAGCCTGTGGCAGGATGGATGTTGATCATTTCGTCAATATTTCTATCTTGATATCCCAAATCATTTTGCTATGATTGCAAGTCACTTCGCTCCAGAGCAATTTCATCTTCTTTTCGCTTTTATACTTTTTCAACTACTAGATATGTTGAGCGATTGCCATTATCTATCTGCATCCAGAAAGAGCACGAATAACTTCAATGTCTGTCTGATGATGGAGGAGGTACAAATCTTTGTTTTTTGCGATTAGTCTATTTTTCGTTATTAAGGAAATTATGGAAATTTATGTAAAGATAAAAGCTTTAAATGTCCTCACGCATTTAATGGCTAGCGCATTCCCCTTTTTATGGTATTTGTTTCATGTGAAGGCAAACATAGTGCTGGGTCTAGCATCGTGAGAATAGTAGTTGATAGCGAAGACCAGAAATTAAGGGGAGTGGATAGCGCGGCGTACTTACCACACGCTACCCCAATAAAGACCCCTTCAAAGGTTTTTTCTTCTTCTTCTTAAGGTATCTCCCTATTCAGGGTTCCTTGCTCCAAGTAATACCAGTAACTATTTTTCCCGGTTCAAGGCATCGTCTTCGCATAAACTTCTCGCAGACATTACTTCGCGCACCTGTGCGAGCCAGCTAGCTTTTGGCCTTCCTCTCCTCTGTCTACCGGGAGGTTGCCACCAAAATGTTTGTTTAGGAAGGCGCGAATCTTCCATTCTCAAGACGTGTCCAAACCACAGCAATCTTCTCTCATCAATTTTGTCGAGGATTGTCTTATTTGCTGCGGCTATCTCTCTGATGGTAGCGTTTGGAGTTCGATCGAGAATCGTTTTTCTTAAGCACCTCCTCCAAAACCCCATTTCCGAAGCATTTAGGGAACTGCGTAACCTCGCTGACAGAGTCCAAGCCTCCGAACCATACAGAAGTACGCTTTCTACTAAGGAGGTATATATCTTGTGCTTAGTAGGAATGCTCACGTCGCGGAATACGGAATGCAGCATCCGCGTCACTGCTCTCCCCTTTCCTACTTTCTCCTTAACGTACTCAGAACAAGTTCCATCCTTATTTAGAATAGATCCAAGGTACTTGACCCTGGAACATCCCTTTATTATTTGTCCTGACTCCAACATCAGGTTTGGCATGTCTGAATGGCCTACAACTAAATATTCTGACTTATTTAAATTAATTTCTAGGCCACATTTCGGACACTCTTCCATTAATTTCTTAGTCATATAGCTGGCGTCATCTGCGTCTTGCGCGACAATGATTAGGTCGTCTGGTAGCTTTGAGAGTAGACAGTCCCATGCTCTAATGGGACACCCATTTTTTCACATTTCTTTGTTCACACTTCTAACGCTAGTTGCAGGTAAATATTAAACAAAATTGGTGCCAAACTGCAGCCTTGCTTTAAACCTTTTGTGGTTTGGAAAACATCGGTTAGTTCTCCTGGCACAATTACTTTTAAAGCTTTAAATTTTCAAAGTAGAATATTAAGTGGGGGCACAATGATCTCTCAAGTTTCAAGTCATTTTGTGAGATTAGTTGTATTTTAACACTTTGTGGATATTTTAATAATTTGTAGATTTTCAGTTCCCCTGTAAAAGCTATATTTCAAATATGATTCAAATAAAAAGTTTTAAAAAAATATACGCTGTTTGCCCGCAAAGAGTTAATAAACAATTTATTGTTATCAATGTTTCAGTTATATTTGCCTCAATTAAACAGTTTTCACATGTGAGGAGGAGTGCCATTGCAAACATTCAGAGTTTTTTTTTTTTATAGCGTAATTAATGTCTATAAGTAATATTTAAGTTAATTTTTTTTTTTTTTCTCCTCCTACTCCTTAGTAAGAGGAAGTATTTGCGATCGTACCAAATTTTCGAAAATGAAATTTTTACCGGAAATACATATTTTTGGGTCCCCTGAAGACGAAAAAAAAGTTTTAACCAATGGATTTGTATGTGTGTGTGTATGTGTTAACGGAATATCTCAAAAACAAAAAGTCGAGCAGGAAGCTCTTAAACTTGGCACTACCACCGCCGCATAAAACACGAAGATTTCGGGCAAAATCCATCAACCGAAAGTACCACTTTACTGAATGTTATTTTTTTTTCTTTCAGTTTTTCGTAATTTTCACAAAAACACCTTCAACGATTTTCTTTAAACTTTGTATAGTATCTCAACGCATAAATACCTATCACTTTTAGATACGTAGAAATACTACTTACTTTTATTTGAAACATTTTTCTAAATTTTCATCATTCATTTCAACTTTCTTTTTTCGTTTTTAGCACTATTATCTCACTCATTTTTAATAACTTTACACGCACAGTGAAATAATTCGTTAAGCATGATGATGGACGCTGTGTCATAGAGAACTTAACCACCTACAAGTAAAGTTACGTAGAATGTAAAAACAACTGACTAAATATAGTAAGCTGTAGGCAATGGAAAAAGAACTCAACAGTTCTGTGTAGCTAATTTGGACTTTCTAATATCTTAATAAATTAAATTTATTATGAACCTTTTTATTTTGTAGTATTTAAGTGGAAAATTAGCCAGTAATGAGAAGTTTCGAATTAGAAATATTATACTGTAAAAGGCCATGGAATTAATATGAGATGTTTCTGCGCCCGCGAAAGAGAGTGAGTTTGTGAGTGTGTGTGTGCGCGCGCGTGTACAATTAGATTTAAAAGCTGATGTTGTATGCAGAGCACTGTCGTTAGAATTAATGTGTCCCCCCCCCACATGGTACTACTTACTACTACTCTTCTATATCTAGCCTTGTTTTTTTTTTCTTACATATATAGTAAACAATGGGGATTTACTTGGAACAAGTTCAAGTTCTTCTCATCTATGTAGTAATAGTTCTTCTTCATTCTGTTGTTACAGGAAAGCACGGGAGAGGATGACAGGTTTAGGTTGAAACTTGGTTTATCTACAAACGGCAGAGTCCATCTGTCACAAAGTTTACAGAATTTTACAATCTAAAATTACAGTTACAAAAAAAAAAAATTAAACAAGAAAGATAGAGAGAAAAAAAGAAGTCATTAAAACATAAACCATGGAAATTGGTTTCGATTATACGGACGATTTAATAATGCAAACGTCCATATTGAACGCGGCCGGTGGGGATACAAATGCTGAAACATCTTCATCATGGGGAACACTTGGTAATACATCAGTCAACCTGTCACCAGTCAACACTTCTGGTACACCATCTGTTACTATAGTGGAAGTGCGTGATACTGAAGAAATATTAGATGATGGTTTAGAAACTGAATTGTTCCACGGTTACCCGGCACCCCTTCTAACAATAGCAACAGCATTCTGCCTTCTATTCATGATGGTTGGAATACCTGGCAATCTCATCACCATAATTGCACTGTTTAGATGTAAAAAGGTGAGTGAATATTATTTACTTTTATCTTTGTTTTTTTACTTTTTGATATTTATAACTGTACACAATTTATACTGCAATAAGAGTAAATATGTTAACTGAAATAATTTAAATAAAAAGAGTGTGGATTGGAGAAGACACCTCCAACGATGTTATTTCACTGTCATGATTATTATATTATTTATTCACGCGGCCCTAAATTAAAAGTATAAGGATGAGCAGTTGTATATGAATGGAATTTAAGGATACGAGTTTTGGCTAGATGGTTAACGAAAGGAATAAGTAGGTCATGATGGATAGTAAGGTCAGCAACGTAGTATATATTTCAATGCCATAAGACCAAATAGGTATCAGTGGTACGTCTTTAATTTTTAAAAATTATTTTCATCATCGCATCAATTTTTAACAATGTTTAAGAAAAATAAATAAATAAATAACCATCTAAGTGGAAACTGTAATGATTAGAGCAAGATAATGTTAATTGATAATGCAATAAAAATTAAAACACAAAATTCACAATCAGAATTTTTTATAAAATTTATAATTTTTCGATACTTTATAAGAAGAAGGAGGGAGAGAGTGACCGAGCGAAGGGTGTTGATGTTTGGTGACGTAAAACGATAGCATTGGCTAGTTAGATAGCATAGCTTAATGAGCGGTATAGCTAGTTAGAACTCTTATCTAACGGTAACATCACATGTTACAGAGTTTTTAGGCACCACTATTTATATAAACATGTTTACTGCCTTCGTGATAAATTCTCAACTAAATTTATTGGTTAATCCTAGTTGTATTAAAAATTATTAATAGTTTGTCTGAAATTTTACATAGTTTTCTCCTGGATTGTACGACGATAAGTTCCTATAGTGTATTTTGAGCTGATGCACTTTGCTAATGTTTAATGAAAGCCAATGGTTTTCGTATTTTACCAAGATGTCCTCTTTATAATGGGTATGAGAGGGAGAGAAATTGGGTTTAAGAGATAATGAAACTGGAAATTATGCTGAACACTGTATAATGTAAAAGTAACACAAACTGACAGAACTTTACACGTAATATACAAAATGTGGTGGTGAAAGATTTAGAGTGAGTGGAGAGAAAGGTTGTTAACGCGTTGTGACTACCGTATGAACTGTTGCGGGACTCCCTCGTATGGCTAAAGCAGCTGTATTTAAACAGATTCTCCCATTCTAGTCTGGCCTAAACTAGAGAGTGATCCTGTCTCTCTCTGCTTTGGATCCCTCTCTTCGGATCCTATTACATCACAGTTTCTCCCACTCTAGTCTGGCCTAAACTAGAGAATGAACCCGTCTCTCTCTCTCTCTCTGCTTTGGATCCCTCTCTTCGGAAACTATTACAGAAGCTTCGAAGATGCTATTCAAAACTGGAGAATTCCGCATTGAAAATCCAGCCTTATGGCCATTGAGCTAATCCTGATCCTCTTATTATAATATAATAATAATTATTATTCTTTATATTATATTAATGATAATCATTATTCAGGCTAATCACGCCTTATTTTTATATACTCATCACTTTCGCTTCTTAATTAATAACTCGTAGATATATAATTCTGATAAAAAGTAGAATTATAAAAAAAAAAAGTTCAGCCCCTATTTTATTACGCAAGAGAATAACCATTACTACATTAAATGGGTCCGAAGAATTATAGTTTGTATGTATGTAGTGGTTTTATATATATATATAAGCAATTATACGTTGTCTCTGAGGGGCTTTAGGACATAACCTCTTTCTCTTTCACCCTCTCAGTTACCATCTCACTCATATTCATACACAAACAAACACACACATACGTATATTTAGAGAGCCATCTAACACTATACGAGTTTCTGGCTACAACTTTAATAAAACCTCTCCTTTCCTAGACGGCCCATTTGCCTCTACCAATTCTATATACAACAACGGCGGCAATATGCAAGGGAAACACATTGATATATCAATATATGGGTATATATATATATATATATATATCCTACCCACTAATACACTGATACACTATTCAAAACCTTGCATTTTCTCAATATTATTTAGTATCCATTGTTTCATTTCTCTAACACACTCAAATAATTTTAACATATTTTTTCAATAAAAAGTATTTTATATATATAATAGTTTTTAAATATGAACATATGTTTTAAGTCCAGTGATATTATTGATTATCTATCTATCTAATGGACATGATATAACGTTCTATTAAGAAAAGAAGGGAATAGCTCAGTGGTTAGCGTGTTGGACTTCCATGCGGAGGCCCCGGGTTCGAGACCAGCTGTGCTATCCATAGATTTTTTTCTTCGTAGGAGACTCTCCGGTGATGGACAGTATTGTCTGTGACGAGAGAACATTGTCCACAGGTACGGCAGTGCACTGAGAAGGCTCCGGGCGCCAATGACCATAGATGTTGAAGCGCCTTAAATTAAAAAAAAAAGCAACAGCAAAAGTTTATGTTATTAAGCATTATGATTATTATTTAAAAAAAGAAAACACCGCTAGCCTTTATTTTTTAATGTCTTTTATATTCATATTTCTTATTTATAGCAATTTGTGCAAAACTCGATTTTTGGCTAGGCGAAAAATGTGATGCATTTAAGCGTGCAATTCTAGGGGACACCAGGGGATGATACTATTAGAAAAGGTCTACGTTACCCCTCCCTCCACGCCCATTCACGACTTGTTACGCACAACCATTTTTTGGATTATATCCAGCATCTTGGAATATCTCTTCTTGTAGCGACTTCTAGATGTGACTGCTAAATGGTGTCAATAATAATCCTTTAGTCGCGAAAGAGAGTAGAATACAGTAGTGATATAATCGATAGCTGTCACCCAGTCCGAGATACCATGCCACGAAATGATTTACACAGACGGCTCTGAGGACAGAAATAAATACTTATGCCGGAATGTACATCGCCAGTAAACACCTTGTAATGAGACATACTAATTATTATGATGGAGAGCTGGAATTAGTAAGAATCTCTAGCAGCAATACAAACCTTTTCTGCGCCGGAAAAATGGGGAAAATGAGTGCAATTGACATACAAATTTTGGTGTCATACGACATTCTCTTAATGCAGATTTAATGTAAATTTAGAAAATGGATACATTTTAATTAAACTTGTTAGTCAGTTGCCCTAAAAATCAATATAAAAAAGTTAGGGATACAATGTTGATAACTTATCCTTAGCAGATAGTATGTGCTTAGATATACTAGGATATAGAATATGTTTACACCGCAATCCAGAAGAAAGCATCAAAACATTACACAAATTGTGGTCAAATAAGTGGTGTTAAACCATCTCATGACTTTCATTTAGTTCTGTTAATACAATTACTTTGTAATAATATAAATATAGGGGTGGACCAATACCAATCCAATCTCTAAAACCATGCGACAGTTAGGGGTATTATAATAGGTTTGAGAAGGAGACAAGGTGGTTTAGATAGATTAAATAAACTAGAAGTAAAGCTGAACACTGTATAATAGAAAAGTAGCATAAAATAGACCTGGACTTTACACTAAAATATATAAAATGGAGGTGAGAGGTAAAGAGAAAGGTTGATGACGCGTTGTGACTGCTGTATGAACTCTGCTGCAAGACTGTCAGTGGTAGACTCCCTCCTATGCGCTGACCCAGCTGTATTTAAACAGTTTCTCCCACTCTAGTCTGGCCTAAACTAGAGAGTGAAGCCGTCTCTCTCTCTCTGCTTTGGATCCCTCTCTTCGGATCCTATTACAGGTATGATTACATCGGTAGAAGAATGCGCTAATAAACAATGAACCAACCAAAATAAAATTTGAAATTTAACACCACAAACTACAGAAAACCATCAAAAATCAAGTTTTTTTTTTTTAATGTTTCCAATATAAGTGATAGATTTATATTTTATAATAGATAGTATTTCAAGTTTAAACGATTTCTAACTAGAATTAGTTTCAAAGAAAATTTAAAAACCTATTCTGTAAAGTGGCACTTCCGGTATTCCAAATTTCTTTAAAATTTGTAATTCTAGTATTGCTTTCTAATGTACGTTACGTTGATATTATGTACACAAAACACTATGACGCAAAAGAAAAAAATTGATTCTAATATGGTTGCAAAATGGAGTTAGGAATTTGTGTGATTTATTTTTGTTGTGAATATGATATTACCAACACCCAAAATTGTTTGCCCACATAATCATTCTAAAACAGCTACATTATGGTGCGTTAATTTCTTTTCCCATTTGTAAGTTCAAAGTTGAATAATAATCAAAGAAGATCATTATTAAAAATATTAAAAATAACAATTTGAATATTAATTAAGCTTTCTAGAGCGCCGGCCCTGTTGTTTTTAGATTTGCATTTTTGATTCCTATTATAATAATACTGTTGTAGTGTTTGTATTATCTTCATTAATGGTGGACATTTTGCTATTTTGTTCGTCTTCTTGTCTCCAAGTATACTATACCTAAATACGAAGTAAGAATAGTGAACATAATGAGAGTTTCACTGGCTGCCTTTTATTAACAAACATTCCAGTCACAAACCAACCATTGCTATTGTTGCACTGGACGTAAATTATAGAGAAAGCTCTAAAATGCCCCATTTTAATAGATTTCTTTTATAATAAAAGGCGTCTTTCTCTTTCTTCATCAGTATTTCATATTTCAAGCAAACCATTTTTTTTCTTTCTTCCAGACAACAACGCCATCAAACTAGCGGTAAAAATACTAAATTATTCTCAAAACAAATATTGGTTGAGTTCATAAAGTACTGAGATGAATGAATGCTGTTACGAATGTTAATGTTTTTATTTCATTTAATTTAAATAGACAGGACAAACAGAGCAATATATGCGGTCATTCTTTAAATTTATTCAAAACTTAGTGGACATGATCTATAAGAGTAGGTAAGAATAACTATTAATTATCGCCATTAAATGAATGTAATACAAGCTAAATGAAGTATTGCCCGGCAATGAATAGGCAGTGTAGGTTTTGACAGGAAGAAGAAGAAAACAGTGCTGCACGTTTTGTGTCAGTGCGAGGGGTTCGTATGGCTGAGGTTTCGCCTCTTTGGAGAGAAGAAGCTGACGCCTGCAAGCCTCAGCCAGGGACCTCTCTCGGGACTATTAAGTTTTATAAGGCAGACAAGACTCGAGAGGGTGCTCTGATAGGAGGTGCTCTTAACCGACCACCTAGGAGCTCCCCAGATTCCAAAGTTCAAATAAAGGATAGGACTGGGGAGGGGACTCCAACTTATGGCGTACCACAATAGACCCTTAGGGGTCGCGGTGGCGAAGGCTGAAGAGCCAATCTTCCCATAGAATCTAATCTAATCTAATATGTCAACTTAAAGGAGTTGCCACCTCCAGAGCAACACATTTCTACCAGCGTTTCTGCAATATATCATTATAGAATTCTTGTGATTTACTCTCGTAAATCACAGTTGCATTTCCAGAATATCGGACAGTGTTGTCAGAAGGTCGACGCCCAAAAGAATGAAGTCGCCAAGTCAAGTCAAAGGATAAAGGAGCCAAGTCAAGTGAATAAAGGAATGGGGCAAAATTTCATAACCTCACCTACTTGAATAGATCAAAAGTGCATAGTCGGCTAGGGGACAGAAGTCTTTACTGATCATACAACTGAAATGGCTTGAATCTTTGGAATGTAATCGCCAGGACCATCCCAAATAATGACAGTATGGCCTTCCCTGCACCCTCACACTTTGGTCTATTAACAGCACACTGCCTTTAATGCGATAATTTTTCGGATTCGATTCCCGTGAGGCTAAAGATGGTGCTGACCAGTCTCGGGAGAAAAAAATGAGGAACTACAGTTAAAAGTGAACTTTAATCAAAATTGAACTCCCAATCGAAAATTGCCGTCCAGCAAGCCTTAGCTCTAGTGAATTTTTTCGAGTACATGCAGATTTCGGTACTTCAACCTTCGAAAGATGGAACTTCATAAACTGTGACCTTCAATATGGCCCATCATATAGATCACTGAATTACTGACATGTACCAGCTCCTAAAAAAAACAAACAAATTTACACTGGATGATGAGATGTTAAAACTTTGTGATGGATGCAAGAAACTTGGAAATAATATTAAATTATAAAAAAAAATAAAAAATGTGACATTCCCTTGCAAAAGGGCTAGCCAGGTATACAAGTCCAGTTACTGGTACGGTTCAAGAACAATTATGGCATTGTACTACCCCTTCTTCTCAAACGGGAGGAATTGAAGAAACAAAGAAGAGATATTTTAAAGACAGACTTGTGCTAGAAATCAATGTGAAAGCATCAGACCAGTATCAAGTTATAAGAATTTATCATAAGATTTTATTGTGATTCTCAAAGTACTTAATTTCTCTTAGAGAATATATTTAAATTAATCTATCAGTGTGTTCTTAATTATTCTTATACTTCTATATTTTCCTCAAACATACGTTTCGAATCCGCTCGTGCTACTTACTACAAACACATCATCACACCATAACATTACAACATTATGCTCAGTAAGATCAATGATGGCAATGATAAAATTATATCAGATGACTATTAATAACTCCATGGTGTTAAATAAAACTTTTTGACACCCCCTTCATCTTTATGTATTTACCGCTGAAAATTCTTATAAAAATATTCCATTCAAATTGATCGTATTATTTCGTATAATTAAATATTTTTCTAAACTTGTAATTATAAAATATGAATGAGTTACCTTTTATTAACAAAAAAAAAAAAAAAAAAAAAAATAAACAAAGCACACGTAAATGTTTCAGTGCAGTAAATAGTAAATAAAACAACGTCCCAGAGATTTACAATATAAAAATAAAAAAAATAAAAATAATAGAAAAAAAGAAGATTAATCATGCTTTGTTGATTATTGGCAGTTTTCCAACATATTTTTTTATTTATTTATAAGAGTAGGAATATGATTTATGGTTTCTCTCTAATTTCCGCCAGGCGCTCTGCTTGTCTTTGCACCTGATTTATATATTTATCTCTAAATTTTCAATTTACAACAAAATAATAAGTAAGGAGAAAAGTTTTTCTATTTTTTAATGTATTTTTTAATCATATAACTTAGATATTATCTTAAAAATAATATATCTCATGATCACATTATCAAAGATTTTAGAATAATTGATTAGAATTTGGTAAAATTATTAATCAATGTCTGACTCGTCATCAAAAATTAAACTGATATTGCTCTATGCAAGTCTATGTTATCGCACAGTTTTAAAAAAAAATCCTGATAATGGGCGAATGGCCGAAACCGGTTGATGACCACAAAAATGAAAGAAGCCGGAGCTATTACGGAAAATATCTCTGATGCTTTCCAGCTCTACAGACCCAACCACAACAAATGAACCTAACACTTTAATCTTGTAAAAATTTATTTTAAGTGAATTTGAGAGGACATCCTTTTTTTTTTTTAAGGTGTCCCGATGAACTGCGAGCTTTACAATCTATTGTGCTATGCCCCCTGGGGCCATGCAGGCTGCCCACAGCACCCAAACAGATGTCCCAGGCGAACACCGTCTACAGTAACCTGACGGGCTCTATAGAGGGTAATTACTCCTCCTGGTAATTACCCAAGTTTGTAAATCTTCTCTGGGTGGCAGCCTTGCCAGACCACCGTTAGGAGATGAAATGGAGTTTTGCCTCTATCTCCCCATAGAATGTGCAAGTGCTGCTACTCTCCAACCCCAGCTTCATCAGGTGTCTTCTGAGTCGACAATGCCCTGTGAGGAATTCCGCAAGAATGCGGAGTTTGTTCTTGCTAAGACCAATGCAGGCCTCCGATCCCGTTGGTTATAATTTCCCAGGCAGATCTTGGTCTGCCGCAGTCCGGGAATGGAGTTACAGAGTTGAGACCTCTTTACCTTCTTCTCCTCCATCCCAAGTTCTTCGAGGATATACATTCAATATCTCATCCTAAAATTTACTGTAAAGATATGGTTCACCCCACCAAATTTACTGTTAAAAGCTACTATTGTTCATAAAAAAATTCCTGGTTAAAAAAATGTTTGGCAATTATAATTGTGATTTTTGGAGTAAGAGTGTTCCAAGCAGATTTTTATATATAAGTAATGGCCATTCTTTTGGATGACCTTTATGACTAACTATCGATCCACGTGTCGTGGAGGGAGACGGATAGGAATCATGCTTAACTATATAAATCATGTATTGGGAAATCGTTCCAACAACATGTCCCTTGTCACCCGCCGTCACCATTACGTGAAGAAGCGGATAGCGGAAATATTTAGCAATAAGGGGTATACTTGCTTCGACGAAGTTCACTGCCTAGATGCAGCAGGTACTAATCGTTTCGCTGACATTGTGGCGTTCAAGGACGGTTGAAAAGAGGCCCTTGTCATTGATCCTACCGTCCGCTTTGAATCCAATGATCCAGACAGGGAGGAAAAGTTGATTCAGAGAAGAGGGACATATACGAAAAATGTATCCCTCACCTGCAGGAAAAATACCGGGAAAGGTTTGGAGAACGTTAGTTCCAAGTGAAAGGACTCTGGTTTGGGAGTAGAGGGGCAATACCTAAGACCACGAGTGAATTTTTTGACCGGTTAGGAATTGACCAAGACTTTCTGTGGGAGATTGCAGAGACAATCATACTAGATTCTCTTGATATAATCCACCACCACGTATAGGTACATGACTAGCAACGATTAATTAATTCACTTACACATTCATTTAACTTTAGTCTGTGTATATATAGCTCCTATGGTCCTCTATTAGGTGTTGCATTTGTTCTGGTATAAATTTGTATATAGTAAATATCTACGCATTATTCCTATTCAACCATTGTTCTCTGAATTGATTGTGTAATGGGGTTCAGATGTCTTGGTGAGGTGTTGTGATGTGATGAATAGTTGGGTTAGTTAGAGATTTTAGAGAGTTGTTATTCTGAATATGAATTACGAATTTACGAAAATAGATATATGTATATTTTAACAATAATTTAAACGTTTGTAAAGATGGAGGACTATTCTTCAGTATTCTACCAGTGACATAATTCCTACATCGGAGCGCGTCCCTATCTAAGCATTTAAACATATATTAATTATCAATCATTATAGTTGGTGCATTCTAGTTACAATTTAAATCATTTTAAATTAATTGTAGTTTATCTTTTCAAACGTTTAATTTATTGTTAAAATATACATATATCTATTTTCGTAAATTCGTAATTCATATTCCGAATAACAACTCTCTAAAATCTCTAACTAACTCCCAACTATTCATCACATAACAACACCTCACCAAGACATCTGAACCCCATTACATCTGGTGGCAGCGGTGGGATAGAACATCCAACAACTGAACCCATTACAATTGGTATGCTGTGTCTCAGCAACTCAATATAATTGAGTAGCCACACTTATTTTAATTATTGAAATAAAGTGCTTTTTCTTTCTTTAACATCTCAAGTAATTCATAAACGATCTGTATAATATTAATGGAAATTAGATCCAATTTCAAGTGAGGTGAGAGAGTAATAGTAGAGAGTAATACGTCTTATTGAACGAAATAGTTTATAGGAGAGAAAATGTATGAAAACTAATAAACTAGTAAGTAGTGGGAGGGTATTAACCAGACTCTAGGGTGATTCTAGTTCATGAAGTATTGATATCAGGTTATGTTAAATAATGGAAACTTAGTTTACAAGTAAGTGGCGGGTATGCGTATTATGACTGTGGTATGCACGTTCAGAATATTTGCTGGTAATCTCTTGCACGCTACTTTGTCATTTACCCAGTGAACAATAGTTATATATTTGTCTCTTTCTCTCTCTCTTAATATTTCATACAAGAATTATTGTTGTAAATTTAGCTTTCTTCCAATAGTTGCTATATTATCTTCTATATATATATATAAAAATGAATTGGTGTGTCTGTCTGTACTCGATAGATTCAAAAACCATGCATCCAATCGCCGTGAAAATTTGGGAAATTATTAGGTACATCCCCGGGAATGTTTTTGCAAATTTTTTTTTAAATCAGAGTTCTAGGTGCTCCCAAAATAATATCCCAAAAATATCAAAATAATATTTAATTAGTAATATTTGTTAAAAGTGTAACCATGGATAAAGTGAAAAATTCAATTGTTACTCATAAAATTTAGTCATAGAATTTACTTTTATAAAGCAAATTAAACGTGGTCGAACAGCACATTCAGCATTGAAATTGCCATTAAATATGCAGGTAATTGAAACTCCAACATATAATATTAGCAAATATTCTGGGATTTGCTAGCTGGCGATTTTCGACAAACTCTACCAGTTATACCACGTTCAGCACCTGCAGATGAATTGAATGCATGTGTCAAATCATCAGTGTTATGGCGGTATGTGAAGAAAATATCTTTGAAGACCAATATGCGTGTTCAATTAGAACAAGATGAATCTTCTGAACGATTTGCAAAACAATTGTTATAAACATTTGTTATGTATATAACAAATGTTAATATTGGAAATGGTAAAATGGAAATGGACGAATCCACACACTGTATTACATTACCAGAAAACTTTTGTCACATTGTCAAATTGATTGCTAAAGTTTTTCCAAATTTATCGCGGAATTATAAAAATAATCAATGGATTAGTGAGCGTGCTATATTGGCAGCCAAAAACATAGATGTGAATTTAATAAACTGCACAATTCAACATGAAATACCTGATGAAGAAACAACATATAAATCCATAGATAATGTTGTCAATCACGATGACTCAGTTAATTATCCAATAGAGTTTTTAAATTCATTGGATCTACCAGGAATACCACCGCATATTTTATCTTTGCCCAATCATCCTTCTACGAAATATAAATCCACCGCGACTATGCAATAGAACACTAGACCATCAGTAAAAAAATTAATGAATAACATAATTGAGGCAACCATTTTAAATGGAAAACACCAAGGGGAACATGTACTACTACCACGCATTCCCATGATACCAACGGATACTCCATTTGAATTCAAACGTCTACAGTTTCCTGTACGACTAGCCTTTGCAGTGACCATTAACAAAGCACAGGGACAATCATTGCAAGTATGTGGATTAAATTTGATAAATCTATGCTTCTCACATGGACAACTGTACACGAGTTGGAAACCCAATTTGTTCTTGCACCAGATAGGAAAACAAAAAATGTATATTTACAAGCACTACTAAGATAAAGTTCACCATCAATCATCCATCATTCATTTCATGATGATATTTAATAATTACAAAATTATTGTTCAATTGAAATTCGTTTGCAATATTAATATCACACGTAAAGAAGCATGTTTATTCTACCATCAATTATGCGGAACTTTATCTTAGTAGTGCTTGACAAATAAATGTGCAGACGGATATGGCGTTTGAGTTCAAACGAATTCACTTTCTAATACATCTTGCGTTCGCTATGACTACCAATAAAGCGCAAAGACAATCTTTGCAAGTGTGCGGTTTGAATTTAAAACACGAATGCTTCTCTCATGGGCAATTATCTGTCGCATGCTCCAGAGTCGGTCATCCTTTATGTTTATGCAGAAAACGGACAAAAAAAAAAATGCAGTTCATTCACTAGCTTCACAATAACAAGAGACTTATAGTTAAAACCATTTTTACATTCGTTCCTTTCAGATCACAGCAACGCAATGTAGGGTATTAACTTGAATGGTTTGTTTTCTTGCTGAAACTATGTTAACTATAATACTTTTATTTACTTCCCTAATAATTAAAATCCGATTGAGCCACAGCGAAGCGTAACCGGGTTTAGCTAGTTAGATATATTAAAACAAGTTTTGAATGAATTTGTTGAACCTAATTTTTTACAATCATTTTTTTGTTTTAGTAAAAGTTTTATTTAAATGAAATATTTGAGTAGTATTTTAAGCAGTATTTTTATGTGAGGGAATATTAAAAACTGCACTATAAAATAAGTCCATCAAATGGTATATTCAGCATGACAAAAGCGTGGCAATTAAAGACAAAATATATACTTGCATGACAAATTTTTTCCAACGACAATAATTGATAATGAAGTTAAATTATGTTGTCCGCACAGCATTACTTTGTTATCACTGTAATTATTAGGTTTAGCTGCATTTTCTATCAGTTTGCCGTATAATTATACAATAAATAATATAGAGACCTGGTGGCTGGACTTTACTGTTTCACTCTCTCGTTCTCTTTCGGAGAATAAAGAAACAATACTCTAAAAATTTTGTATTTAAAAAAAAAATTAAGTAAATTAAAGTTTAAAAATTATTTTAATCAATAAAAAGGATAATTTAATCAATATATTAATAATTCATTAGCGAAGATAATAAAATTGATTAATGTTCTTTGGATTTGTTAATCCAAAGAAAATAATAAATATTATGGATATAAAATAATTGAAATAATTTTGTTAATCTTGACTTCATTATTAAATTTGTCGTTCTATAAATATATATTTTGTTATGATCTTCTCTTTCTGTCGATTTCCACACCAAATTGGTTCGTTCGATATCTATTTTGTCAGGTCAAGAAAAATGGTATCCATTTTATACGTCCTATGTTTGATTTTTGTCCTAGTTTCCTTTTTAGTTGATTAAATTATTGTTTTTGGTGTAATAGGGCAGACAGAAACTCTTCATTAACAACGTTTCAAGGATTGGACTTCATCACGGCTTAGAGTTTTTTTTTTTTAATTATCTTTGGCTCTATTAAACTACATTTTTTAATCTAGTTTTATATCAAATGTAATGTAATGTGTAATGGGTTCAGATGTCTTGGTGAGGTTTATGATGCGATGAATAGTTAGGAGTTAGAGATTTTAGAGAGTTGTTATTCGGAATATGAATTACGAATTTACGAAAATAGATACATGTATATTTTAACAATAATTTAAACGTTTGAAAAGATAAACTACAATTAATTTAAAATGATTTAAATTGTAACTAGAATGCACAACTATAATGATGATAAATAAATATATGTTTAAATACTTAGATAGGGACGCGCTCCGATGTATGAATTATGTCACTGATAGAATCTTGATGTTACGCTGATAAAATACTGAAGAATAATCCTCCCACTTCCTGTAGAGATGCCTTATATTGCCATCCCCACACATTGACAAGTCTTGTAATTACGGGTCACACTCAAACATCTCTTGCCGTGTGTTGACCCCAGTTCCTGAACAGGTGTTGGCGGTTATCAAAGGATTGTAGCCAGGTGGTCGGTCTTTAGAGTGTTTAGTTTATTGCCGTGTGTTGACCCTAGGTTTTGAATAGGTCGGTGAACAGGTGTGGCGACAGGTGATGGTAGTTATCAAAGGACTGTAGCCAGGTGGTCGGTCTTTTGAGTGATTTGTTGACCCTTGTGAAAGCGGTGTGTCTTTGGCGGGCGGTCCTTTGACCGTGCACTGACCGCAGCTATTGTATTGAATAATAGCGTCTGGCTGGCACCACGCCAGCATTTTAGTCATAATTTTTATAATTAAAAATTATATATTTCTGTTATCACTCCTTCTTGTTATCACATTACAAATGCAAGTCTGTATTAGTTATTCAACTGTGCAATAGTTAAGATGAAATTAGCGCAACATTAAATCAGTATTTAATAGTTTAAAGATAATTAAAAAAAATAAAAAAAAACTCAATTCTCGAACTCGAATGGAATAATAATAAACTCTAATAGCAGTAATAATAATAATATTTTATTTAAAAATTTACATAATCAGAAAGATTAATACATAATATTTACGGCTTATATCCGTCAGCCGCCCGGGATCTAAGGGTGAAACGTTGAAAGGTTGAAACTTGAGAACTTCTACCCTATTATCCGAAAAAGAAGAATAGAATATAGAATATATTTATTTGAGTTAATATACGCAGTTAAAAAAAAAAAAAAAAAAAATCGTTTGAACCTTCTAAAATGCTATTCTAAAAGTATTGCTCAAATTCTAAATTTGAAGAATATAGATTAACCGGAAGTGTTAATCAATCATTGAATAATTGTCGTATGATTTTTTTTTTTTTTGTTTTTTTTTTTGGTAATTTCCTGAAAACGACTCTAGACTCTAATGATATTACTTTAAACCTTCTAAATCATAATTACTGCTCAGATATAAAACATAAAAATTTTTATTTCAAATAAATATTTTTTTTTTTGCATAAATTAGACACTTGATTTTGGGGATCTATGGCGTCAAAAATTTCATGTATAATTTGGGGTTGATTTTAGCGCCTGTATTCTGGACTAGAATCCAAATACTGTATAAACTACTTTCCTATGCAGACAATCAGCAAGAATTCCCTCACCATCACGACATTTTTGGTTAGGACAATATTATGTAAAAATACGAAATATCAATTGTATAAATATATTAACAGCCGTGTGAGAAAGTCGTGTGAATCATTCCTACCAAATTTCTTAAACTCAAACCAAAAATAACTTTGAAACTCCATGAATATATATTATGTAGATGGGAAAGATTTTTTTTGGAAAGTTTAAAATTTAACTAAGTATGTTATCTGTGTTACTATGGTTGGAATAATACATCACAAGCAATTTACTGTTTGATCTTTGAAAATTTCGTGTTTTTTTGTTTTTTTTTTTGCCAAATAGCGGGCCAAAGACATGTAGAGAGAATAATATAATAGCCAAATTATAAAAATATTTATATATATATATTTTAAGAAATAAAATATCTAAAAATTAATGCTTAACTATAAAAGGAGGAAAGGGAAAACTAGCAGACAGTAAACAAGAGATAACGAGATGACTCATTTAGTAAAAGGATTTAAGATATAGAAGAGAATAAAACTGAAATGATCCGCTATTTACAAAATGATGTTTAAAAACTCTGCACAGCATTTTCTCGTGAATTTTGTCGAAAAGTTTTTTATCTACGACACATATAATATATGTATATATATGTATTATACGAACTGGCATTCAGCCAATCTATATGGCGAGAGTATTTTTAAAACTAAATAATGAAATTTATTTTTAACGATTACTTAATTATTATTTAAATGAATATGTTTCTTTAATATTGTCTTTTTATTTCGAATTTTTATTTTTACAATATATGTGGTTTTTATGGATTAACGTGGACAAAATTATGGCTAAAGAAAACGGCCAACAATACCTTGGCCAACAATAACTACCGTAATTTCACAATTACATTTTTGGTTGAGAATTTTTTTAGTTTATATCTATCTATGTTTGTACTAATTAACTCTCTACTAATTTCGTCCCAGTATAAGATCATTAATTTACTTAAGGCTTAATTTGGATTATTGTTTCCTATAGACAATCAGAAAAACTTCTACGAGAATTTATTCAGGTGTAATAGATTAACAATACTTTTATAATTTGCTAATCACAGTTGTAGAATAGGTTTTTTGCTTAGGGTACTCCTGGAGATATATAATCGCATAAATAATTTGTTAAATTAGACAAAAAATTAATATAATTTGTGCAGGTTACTATGCAAAAGTTTACTGTCCAAATTTTAACTTGAAAACGAAAATTAACTTTGTAACAACAGTTCTCCGCCCGGCCACCAGGTTTGCACCAAGTGGACCTTTCACTAGGGAGGCACACCCCCACTACACTAGGACTCTCCTACTCCACTACAGAGGGGAGAACTTTCACCGGCTAGACCCGCCTACTGGACACCATCCCTACCACCTCAGAATCGTATATAAGGGGCCATCCACGACCAGAATAATCAGGGAGAGAGAAGTACTCAGCGATTAGAAACTCTTCTAATAGTTTTGGCGCTAGCTAGGCAGGCCCTTAACTAACTTCTCAGAGCATCTGCGCTAGGCAAGAGAGCCAGGCCGTTTACTCATCCAGCGATCACCGTTTCAAGACATCTGCGCTAGGCAGGAGAGCCAGGCCGTTTGTTCGTACAACGATCACCGATAAGTAGTGTGCGCTAGGCAAGAGGGCCAGGCCACTCTACTCGACGAGCGACGATTGACAATCTGTGTCACTCCCTGAGCGAACAGATTGGTCATAGCAACCATTTACTGTATATGCTTTTCAGAATATATGTAACATTTTACTAAGTGTGCTTTGACATTTACTGGGTGTATTTTATTTGCAGAATCACGAATCCTAGTTCCCCACACCCCCCGGGATATTTATTCTGGGAGTGTGTTATAACTTTAATTTTTTTTTTTTTTTTTAACTGTAACCCCCTAATTTTGCCTGAAATTTTCAAATGTTACCAAAATTTTTGATAAGTGCGCTGAAATGCTAGATCCTCGAACTAACTTTTTTATTTCAAATAGCATTAGGTATGTATTTTTTTTTTGTTGCAAATTTGTAAACTAGATAAAATGTTACGTATTTGCAAGCTCGGTAGTAGTTCGTCGGCACCACTAGATGGTTTCCGGGAATTTAGAACTCTGTAGGAACTCCGTAAGGAGACCATAGGCAGGTCTTGCTGTAAAGAATTTCTAGGTGGGGCAACAAAGACAGAAAGAGCACCAAGTCAAAAATAATAATAAATTTATTGATGAATAAGCACCTCCCCAGTCTTCCCGCCTCACACCCGAGCTCGAAAACGAACGCTGACTAGTGGGTACGCCCTGGGAATTACTCTGACTGTCTGAATGGCAAACAATCCCTTCCAGAGCTGTCCACAGGTTGCTGAAGAAAGGATGACTTCACATCCGACGGAGGACCAGCTGTTGGCATAAGAATAACTATGTAGGAAATTAAGGTTACAGACAGAACTGTATGTTCTCAAACTAGGCTGAGAAAAAATATTATAACACCAGGAGGGCGAATAAGAGAAGCTAGAGTGAGGGTACCTTAAAGTTCCTTACGCCTCCTTTAATCAAAATGTGTTCTATCTGGTGTCTCCCCAGAATGTAGAAGTTGAGCAGGCAGTGAAGAATCACTTAGCTTTGAATTATAGAGCAAACGGTTACTAATGCACTGAATATTAAACTGAAACTGAAGGTACGAATAAAGAAGAAATAATATAGTCGACTACCTTCAGTGCGATTTCAATTATCGCGTAAATGGCATCTGCCAGCTTATACTAACTATGAAATAAGAGTAAAGATATAAAGGAGAGGAAAAATAGGATAAATATCTTACTCAGAAATATTAGAAATAAGCTAATATAAGCCACGTGCATCCGCCAACGATTGACGCTATCTAAATTGGTGAATCCTGCTGAATAAGCTCGTTATGAGTGATCCTGTAAGATAACTGATCACCAGACTGCTAGAAGTGTGAGGCTGAAACTGTATGGCGTAAAAGAGAAGTATGATGCTGCAAGTTAAGAGACGCCACAAACATAATACGTGAACTACACTTGAATAATACGTTTGGCATGTAATTGTGCAAGCCAAAGTGAATACACTCCAACACAAAATGATTTAGAATATAATTCAGAAATATAAAAATAGAACTTTAGAAATCTAAAGCGATAAGAGTAAGACAAAATGCGGTCTGGGCGATAGCGTCACTTCTGATCGACCATTAGAACGGAACTTAACTTAATAAAGATGGCTACTGGCGCCCTGCCACTTGGCTAGTTTAGTACAACGAGAAACTGCTATCCTGTACTGAGGCTAGAACACTACAACAGTGCTCTGTGTGACAAAAATCCTAAGTAACGTCACTGTCTCTGTTATTGATTTATTTAATCGACCGTTACTCGACTAGTTACGTATTCCGTTGCATTTTTTTTTGTAAAAACTACCCTTACACTCCAGGAATACGTAACATAAAAATTATACGAAATTCAATATAATTGAATTAATATTACTCTTGCTCCATTAATTTTGCTTTAATGAAGAAAATATTAAAAATATGAGATCCAGTAAAACAATAAAATTACCTTTGTAATTTTAATCCAAAATAGATGCTAAAATTGACGCCTATCGTTTATATTCGGCCTTTTTTTTTTTTAGATTAACACAACTATTTCATAATCTGCAGATGATAAAATGTATTCACTGATGGGCAAATTATATAACTATTGTAGAAAATTAAATGTTTTCAATTTTCGAAATTAACTTCTTCTTTTTTTTTTTAGAATTTCTAACCAATGGAATATCTATCGCAAGTTTATATTATTTATCACTATTGAAAAATTAGTTCTTAATTCCTTTTTTCTAAATTTCTTTAATTTTTTAATTCATATAATAAATAAAATAATACTAAAAGTAGAGTGGCTACCATTTAAATATCAACTTTTGCAATCTCAATTTTATACTCTTACATATACAGTTGATCTGATTGGGTCTGTTGCTTAGAGACACAATGTTTTTCATTTATATTGCATCCATAAAGATCTATTTGCAGATATTTCAAATCCATTTCTATTTTTGTTTATTTTTTTTTTTTCCTTTTTAATATCATCCATAGCTTGGTGGTTCCTTATAAGATAAGCATCCACTGTTTTCTTAGTTTTATTCTCTGGCGGCTCTATATTTTTGCTTATCCAATTTTATTTATTAAAAATAATCTTTTGAAAAAATCAGTATATATTCTATTCCTATTTTTTACTTCACTAGGAAATATTGCAATATGGCTGATTTTCGTTATTGAGTTTTCATGCAAATACAGGTATTTGAGGCGCGTCAACTTCTATGATCATTGGCGCCCAGAGCCTTCTCACTCAGTACACTGCTGGCCTCTGGACAGTGTTCTCTCGTTACAGACATCACTTCCATCACCAGAGACAGTGAGCTGTAGAGGCTTCTAGGAAGAAAAAAATCTAAGGGTAGCACAGCTGGACTCGAACTCGGCTTCTTCGCGTGGGAGTCCAGTATGCTAACCACTTAGCTATTCCCTTCCCTGTAATAATATTAATAATAATTATAGAAATAGTGCTTTTCCAGTATAATGGAGTTGATGAGGAGAGAAATTGGGTTTGATTAATTAGACGAGATATGAAGACACTGTTATAATATAGCTATAAATCTACACTAACTGCACTGGACTTGTAATGATTTTATAGTATAAAAAGTGAGAGATATGACACGATGTGATGTATGGTTGAATCCGATAGATTGATCGATGTATAGATCTCTTACTGGCTTATATACAGGTTCCCCACTCTAGCCTGCTTAAGTGAGAGGTACCAGAGAGAGTTTGTTTTCTCTCGGTCGGGCTTGTGTTCTCTCTCTTGCCGTTACATGCAGTATTAATCACATATATTATCAATGTCAAGAAAATGCAATAATAATCCGCTACTGGAGAGGCCGAAGATGGTTAAAAATGAGGAAGAGGGAATGAAGAGATGTGGAAAATAATTAAAAAAAGTTAATATAGATTAATAATAAAATATCAATATCATAAAAGAAACATATTACATACACGGAATACTTATGGACAGAAGTCATACATTCTTCATGTAACAGATAAAGATCGAAATATAGGTTAGGCTTACCGAGTTACGTTCGATAGAAACATATATATTGAGAATAACAGGTACACGACCCTAGTTCAATTCATAGTGTGATTTCAAATGAAAAAAAAACAAAAATTATTATTAAGGGAATGGCTAATTATTTGGTTAATCACAATGGTTATTAAAAGCAATATTTAAAGGCCACATATGATAATACTTAATTTATTCAGAGGGAAGAAGTGTAATAGAAATATCCTTATGGTAAAAGGAAGATTTATACCGCCTTCGAAGTGAGATATCAGTCATAAATGTTGCAAGAGTATATAAAAGTATTTAATATAAGTTTTATGAGACTTATTTTTGCACTTTTGAAAGTAAGAGAATCGAGGCATATCACTTTATGTGTGTGAGATTCAGAAAGGGCGTCGTACATTCCTCGTAGGAGGTATTGTTTTAATTGTCTCCAAAATGGGGTCAAATATCTGTGAAGAGGTATAGCGAAATGCAGTAAAGTTCTGACCTATACAAAGTGAAATTAATTAAATAGAGCGCCTTTGGGAATCACATCTTCTAAGAGATGCTTCATGTCCAAACACGAGAATAATATTGTAGGTAAGACGAAAGTTAAGTCGGATATTTAAATATTAATTTTATTTTATATATTTTTATTATTCTTCTTATTTTATAAAGTTTTAATTTTTACTTTATATATTTCATAATTTGATAAATGTAAAATTTAATTTAATCTGAAGTAAAAGTTAATTTATATTACACTGTTTTTAACGCCAACTTGGTCTATGTCTCGTAAAATGAATTTAATATTATATTATTAGTTTCTTTATTAATACCTAAGGCAATAAATTTATTTTATTATTATTATTATTGTCAAATACTCTTACGTGGAAGTTACTGAAAGCAACTGGTTTTTAGGGGGGTCTTTCCATTCTTTGTGAAATCTTTCAGATATATAAATAAACAATGGAATTGTAGACGCCACAAAGACTAAGCAACATCTTCACAATCAGAATAATTTTCAATGCTTAGTACCACTATTCTGTGGAGAAAAAAATAAAAAGTAACCCGCGTAAAACGATTCGTCAGATATTTAACTCAGTGAATTTTCTGTCATCGAAGCATTAATGGAGTGAACGATTCAATGAACAGAGTAGGTTAGAATGGAACTACTTAAACTTTTAGAACTTTAATAACTTAATTCCCAAATGGGGGGGAATATAGCAAAATCTTTTACTTTCCATAGCACCAAAAGAAAGGTCCTGATTCAGGAACAAAAAAGAGTTTCAAAAAAATGTAAATAGTTAATATAAAGGAAACAATAGAGAATTTTCTGTAAACAAAACAATAGCTGATATAATCAGAATGACATTACCAAAGGTTACTGTATTGGAGATCGTTTTAAGTTATCACCATCAAAATATTCTCGAAAATAGTCCCTGTCAAAGCCAATAACAGAAAAGAAAGTATATTCCAATCAAACGCTTTCATTTAAGAATTTTTATAAATTTAATAAAATAAATAAGCTACATTCTTTCAAATTGGAAATTCTCTGTACACTCATCTGGATTAGTAGTTCGTGTTGTAGGTCCGAATATTGCTGTACAAAAGTTGTGTAGTAGTACGACCTTTCATTATGTTAGGAATGTAATATCCTGATCTACTTAGTTTAGGAAGGAAGACGTGATGCTTAAACACTGGGGGGGAACTGGACTTTATTGAAGAAGGGTCATGGAAAGTAGAAAGAACTGTGGTGAAAGCGGAAACTGGAAATCATCATTACTTTATAAGATCTCAGCTTGGTGTTATATTCTAAATATCACGTTGAATACAACGAATTGTAATTCTAAAAATCAGTTGCCAATATTTTGAGAAGCAAAATGCAATACAAAATGTTTAAACTTCTTCGATTGTATAACATCCTTTCTATTGGATTTACGTGAATTATCGATCATGAATTCCTCACTTATGTATAACCTAGAGAACGTACAGGCCGATAATAATAATTATTGATGTTTTTGGTGTTCGTTACGACCGTTGTATTCAATGTTGAAAATGGATTTTGAGGTTCGGTCAAACATCTTTTTGATATGTATTTCAACTGTTTTGATATGTATTTCAACCTTTGTACAGACCGTGAAGAAGGCAATAAATTTGCCGAAACGTCAGTAGAAATTTAAAAAAGAGTTGTTTTGTTTGACCGAACCTCAAAATCCATTTTCAACATAATAATTATTATTAGTTTATTTATTTTTTATTGTTCGTATGGTAATAAATGCTTTTTTTTTTTAGAAAGAAGTAGGGAATTAAATACATGTGAACATTATTACAAAATACGAGATTTGTGGAAATTACAACATACAATATATAAAATATACAAACAAATTAATAATATAGAAGTAGAAAGAAATATAAAAAAAAATAATGGATTATTAAAAATAACATAATAACATAATAAGGGAGTTATGTTGACCTTTAAACACAGCATCACTAAAAATTTGTAAATTTACTACATGGTTCTAGGTTGTTAACTTTGATAAAATTTGGTGAAATTGCAGATTAAAGTGGTTCCGGATAATCGGAATTTTCAAAAAAATTCAACCAGCCGCTTCCGGTAAATCAATTAATTTATTGTGAACACAATAGTGACATAAAGTACGTTCATATATACTTGCTGTAAACATTACATAATTGTGATAACAGGGGAGGGGGGCTCATACATCATATCTGATAACAAATAACCATTATTTACTATTTGAAAGGGAATAAGTCATAGAATCACAACAAAATAAACAAGAGGAGCGATTTCTAGTAAGTGTGGGGGTCAAGATCTAATGTATTACTGTCGAAATTACATACATTCAATTTCGTTGGACGTTTATTCCCTCGAAGCAGATATGGCATCGATGAAAGTTGAGCATACGAATCTAATTGCAACGGTGAATTCAATTAAGAAAGATCTTAAAAATAAGTTTGAAATTGTTAACAAAGAGCTTAAAGGAAATTCTACACAAATATTAATGATAGAATGTTATAAAAAAGGTACTTGATAATACATACTCTTTAAATAATAAAAACAAAGTACTCAATGTAATTTCTTTAGAATTCTTAATGTTCCATTATCAGAAAATGATAAACCAGTAACAGAAAATGTTAAGAAACTAAGCAGTTAAGAAAATAAGCGTAACAAAAATTTTGATTTCAATGCTGATAAATAGATTTCTGTTATGAAAAAAATCACGTAACAATTATTCAGCACGTAGCAATTTTGTTTAATTTTTCTGACAATGATAAGAATATTTTTTTGAAACAAAAACTACTTAACAAGCCAAAATTAATCACCAATTGATTCATTGATGGTAATTCACTCCCAGTCTACATCTGTGAGTACATGTCACTCTTCATTAATGCCCTTTTTAAAAAAGGTAAAAAATTAAAAGACAACGGTCATATTATGTATTCCGTTTGGTTCAATAGAAAAAGTGTCTGGTATGAACAGGAGTACAAAGTACTCCTACAATGGTCAAAAAGATGGATGACTAACCATCCAATTATTCTGACACGATGACCGACATCGTTGGGGAACTCGACACGGATTTTTCTGAACAGTCTTTCAAAATGGGTAATAAGAGAACTAACAAGAAGAAGTCAACTTCAAAGTTACTGGAATGCTGTTTGAACCTTTTTTTAAGTATCAACGAAGAGGGAAGAAACAAATAAACTCAAGAACTGGAAGAAAAAAAATTCAAACCAAACTAGTTTAAGTAACCAGAATTTAAATAAAACCTTAGATTCTAATATAAATAACCCTTCAAAATTGTTATTTTGGAATATTCATGGGTTCAAAAAATTTCCATACACATTTTGATTCATTAATAGATCATGGAGATTATTTGCTTGAATGTAGAGTTTGTGAGGTAGAAGGCAAAACACTCATCCATCTTATTAGGCTCAAGATTTTCGGTCTGAAGAGGTTTTCTGTGGAAGAGTTTATGATGTTATTCCCAACGTAGGTTAACAATCCTATTCTTTATCTGGAAGAATCTCTGGAAATAAGGACGTTGTGGCTCTGAACACAAGTCTTCAAAGTTCCAGGGCTTGCATTCATTTGCATTCTCAGTGGATTGAAGAGATTCTACAATGCTGTTTGACCAAAAGCGAGATGTTATGTTTTTCATGAACCTTTCGCAGTTATCTAGTTGGATCCCTTTGCACTTCATTGTGTATTAAGGAGACATCACTTAAAAGGGACCACTTTTGTAGAATTTGTGAGGCATTGGGAAGAAACACCCCTCCATCTTATTAGGTTCAGGACTTTTAGTCTGAACAGGTTTTTGTGGAAGTGTTTAGAATTTTAACCCTAAAGATTATTGTCCAATTTGTTTGAACTGCTTCGAATCTTCGATTAGAATCGGCTCAGCATTTCTGTTCTAGGCCTGGCTTTTTGTTATTTTTCTGTGGGGTAGACGTTGATGTAGATTGTTGTAGAGGATTATCGCAGTGCGACCTGAAAGATCTATTGTGCCCCCTGGAGCCTTCTCAGTGCACTGCCGGCCTCCAAGTAGTGTTCTCTAGCTACATTCAACACTGCTCATCACCGTACAGTGAGTTGTAGAGGCTCCTAGGAAGAAAAAATCTAAGGGCAGCATGCTGGATTCGAACCCGGGACCTCTGCGTTGATAGTCCAGCGTGCTACCACTGAACTAATCCCTTCCTTCTCCCTTGGCTTACGCCAATTAACTAAGGGCGGAGACCGCAGTTTGTGTACTGTGTTTGTAAAGTGTAGAGTGTATGTAGTTCAGATGTATTGTGTACTGCTCTGATAAAGTGCATGGAGTACTGAACTTTGGTAACACATGGGGTCGCTACTCCCCAAGTAACTGCATGCAACTCATACCCCTTGCGGGCTTCTGTAGGATAGCAATATAGACAAAAATTAGGGAGCAAAAACAGCAAATAATGATAATTCTTCATAGGATTATGGATGAATAAAACATTCCCTGCTTTTACAAACCTTTTACACATTTACCAGTAAGTAACTGAAATAAATGGTTACTTTTTACCTTACCAACATTTTCAATGAAATTTATAATCAATGAGGAAATGCCCCCACTGACCGGTTAGCAACTAAATTTTACAGTAGTATATACTGTATACATTTATGTATGAAGGAATGCTTATATTTAGCCGGTGGTCAAATAGATAGAACTATAGTGTCATTAATTGCAGTCTCTGTAATTGCAACGAGATATATTTAAGAATTGGTGTCAACAGAATTTTTATATAAGGCATTATAGTTGTCTGCATGAAAATCAAACAAGTGTGGTCTAAAATAAAAATGATATAGGATTGACTTTATTTGATTTTCAACTGAACTGTTCAGCTGTGTGCGTGCACCCCCTATATTTTCTACTAGTTTGATTTAAAGCAGTTTGTTGTGAGTTTAACTTTAAACTGTTTCTATATTCTAGCGTTTTCCCCTTTTTCCAAATGTCGCCATCTTCCTTCGCTTTGGCGCTTCAGAAGTTGTAATAAGAGTTTAGTTTTAATTACATTAATTCTTTGTGTTAGTAGTTAATGTTAGCAACTTTGCAACTAAAACCTAGCCAAGTTTTCTTTCCTCAATTCTATATACATAATTGTGATCATCTAGTAATTTTTGTAAATTTTTTTTTTCTCTATTTGTGTGTAGAAGTTAAGATATTTTGGTAAGTGTGCTTGATTTTGTTTCCAACTTGTTAAGTTTCAACTCAAGTATACTGGTTGTGAGTTTTGCAGAACCATCTTTTAGTAAGACATACTTTTACAAACTTTACTTGATTTTTTTTTTTTCTTCTTCTCTTTACTTTGTTGAGACTAGGGCAACGATATAAGCAGTGGGTTGGGACAGAGGTCGCACCAGTGCACAAGACGACAAGACTTAAAGATATTCGATATCAAGTATAGAGGAAGGGAAGTGAGAGGAAAATAATGACTGGCCGCCGGAATAGGTTCCATCTTTAGTTCCGTTATGCTTCAACTCCTTCCTGCTTGCTATCCATTCCTCCTACTATCTCCTATCTCTAAGCCAATTGTTGTAACTTACTGTGTAAAGAGGACTAGTATATATTTATATAGAGTTTGCGCTATCTTGCTATCAACCACCGAGCCCCTTCCCTTTCTAACATTCTAGTATCAAATCTATAATACACTCTCTACTACAAACATTCATACAAGTATATTTGTATATGTAAATACGCCGCAAAAAAAACACAATACTCAATATTTCTTTATGTTATTTGTATAATATTAAATTCAGTTTGTATGTCCGATCTTTTAAGTGAATATTTTATTTGTAAATTTCTAATTATATTTTGAATTACACTTTAATTAGTAAATTATTAAATAATCACTCAGATAACTTATGTTACGAATTTTTCAAGCAATTTATTACTTTTTTACAGATGTCAATTTTTAATCAGTTAATATATTCCTTGAATAAATGAAATGATATTTCACAAGACTGGCTTTCAATGTAGATCCCCCACAAATTCCAAACTTCTATGAATTAATTTATATGTTCTGGTGTTCTTTGCAACCGCTGCATTTGATGTTCGATCACAAAAAAAAAAACTTTTTTCAAATTTTCACGGACGTTTCGCCAAATTTATTGCCATCTTCAGGGTAAAAATTTTCTTTTTGAATTTCTTAAAAAACTATAGTTTAACTTGGGATATACCATCATTAAGTGTTACCATCATCAACACTTGGTGATGGTATATCTAATACAAGGTAAACTTTTTAGAAACTAAATATGAAGGCATCACTTTGTGGGTAGGGCTGTAGGGGGTCCTTCCCTAGAGCGGAAGGAGACATGTTCGGCTGCTTTCCTCAACGTAAGGCAAGCCTTTGATTGAGTATAGTATGCTGGGTCGCCACCCAGATACAATTACTTGTATAAGTAAGTTTGTACTTGTGTAAGTGCAACCCACAGAATACAATTATTTCCTCCTTCGCAGACGATACTGCCATCCTTTCTACCCATACTGATCTCCTATCAATACCTATACAACCTGACAATATCCTATAGCCGGCTACATAACCATCTATCATGTCTTCAATCATGGTTCAAAACTTGGAGAGTCAAATTAAACGAAAACAAATGTCAACATGTCACATTTACCCTTCGACACATTACCTCTCAACCGATATACTATAACAGTATCCCATTACCAGCTGCCGATGTCCGCTATTTTGGGCTTTACATTGACAAAAAACTTATATGGGATCCCGTATTATACGACTCAAAAGAAAAGAACTTAACATACGATTCAGACTACTCAAAAGACTTGAATGGACAACAGATTGAAACTCACACTACAAAACAAAAGCCTCATCCATGTAGCCATCTCAAAACCTGTTTGAGCATACGGAATAGAACTGTGGGGTTCAACTAAGCGCCCGAGTCTTCAACGTATCCAGTCCCTGCATCCAAAATCCTTAGAACCTTGTCAACGCTCGCTATTATGTCTCCAACAAAACAGTCCACACAGACTTAGACATACCCTTCCTAAAAGAGGCCCTCTCCGACGCCTGAAAAGTCAATGGCCACGTGTTGGAAGGGTGTCAGGCACTGTACAGACAGAGAGAAAGAACAGGCCTGCCACATAATAAGCGCATTGTATTACAAGAGGGTTCTCCTTACATAATGAGGCTATTCGATTATTTGAAAGATGTAAATAATTACAACAAAATTTAGGATTAGTAGTTAGGTTAGACAAATCTGGGTGAATGAATATTGAGTACTTCACCCCTTAGGTTATTTATTTTAAGGGGAAATGAATATCGAGTACTTACCCCTTCGTGTGTATGTTTAGTATGAATGTATTTATTAGCATGAATGCATTTATTAGCGAGAACGTATTTATTAGCGAGAACGTATTTATAGCGTGAATGTACTTATTGGCAAGAATACTTATTAGCGAGAATGTATTTATAAGCGAGAAGGGTTTTATAGAGTGAATGTATTTATTGGAGGGAATATATTTATTAGCGAGAATGCTGGTATAAATTGTTAGGTTAGTATTTTATCTTCTATTTTGGGGTTGAAAGAAATTATATATAAGTATTTCAACCCCTTAGGTTTAGTTTAATTTAGATTTTGTCTCTTAAAGTGGGTGCGGGAACATAAGTTAAAAGTACTGCACTCCACAGTTAACTCGTTCAATAGCCTCCTTAAGTAAAAGTTTTACAATTAAAATATCTAAAACTTACAATATTAAATGAAAGAATCTTGATTTTGGTTTTTGCTTAGGTTGTTAAAATAGGTTCTCCAGAAGTTAAGGGATGTCACAGTAATAACCCGGGCTCGCCCTCGTCAACCAGATCGATGAGATAAGTGGGGAAGTGTGGGAAGAATCAACCACCAATGGTTCCACCCCGCTTTGCCAGGCAAAGTGTCTTGTGTGGACGCCAATTAAGGTATTGGTGCCATCCCAGCTCGAGTGGTAAAAGAAGAGAAAGATACTGAAAGAATGTGGGGCGCTATTGGCCATAAGTCGTCGATGTGACCGAAAAAAAGAATAAACAATATTTAGTATGAGTACTACTACTGGATAGTTTCACCTCGCTTAGGTTTATAATTATTCACACACATTTACTTATGGCACTTAAGCTGCTGTAAATAACAATAAAAATTTAAAAAAAAAATAAATGAAGGAATTTAATTTTTTATATAAAATATCTATTTATAAAAAAATAATTTCTTTTTTGTTAAGCAAAAAAAAAAAGCAAGGATTAAAAGGGAATAAAGAACAACAACATTTATAATCCAGTATTTTTTAATAGATTATTGGGATTATTACTCCATTTTAATTATTTGCAAAATAATGATCTTACTTAAGACCTTAATTGGAACATATTAATCTCAATTACTGGTTTTCAAGATTATTTATTTAGTTGTAGGCAGGCTATTAATTTATTTTCTTTGAAGAAATAACCTACTTTTAAGGATAAAGTAAAAAAAAGAAAAGTTTATTCGTTTTACCATAAAAAATAAAAAAATATATATGTAGGTGTATATATATATATATAGATATAGGTATAATATATATATATATTTATAGGTATAAAGTGAAAGGTCTTCTTATTAAAATAAATGATAAAGAATCTCTTTTCATTTTACTTTCTTTTTTCTTAATATCCAATATATATAAAAAGTTTTATAATATATTTTAAGTTAAATTTCATTTTTCTAATATTTAATTTATCCTTCATAATTTTTACTTTGTCTTACTCTTATAAGAAGATATATTGCGATCTTGTCGAATTTTCAATATTTGGCGGATTAACTAGAAATACATTCCTCCTGGCTAGGAAAAAAAATGTTTTTATCGAATGGTCTATATGTAAGAATGTTTATCTCTTGTATGTATGAACAAAATTTCTCAAAAACGGAAATTCGCAACCGGAAGTACGATTGCCGACTAGAAATTTATTTTCTAGCGATTTTCTTGAAATAGGCTTCAACGATTTTCTTTAAGCTCTATGTACTTAGATCATCAGAGACATTTTCCGTGGTAGCCTGCTTCATTTTGTGGTCATCAACCGGTTTCGGACGTTTGTCAGACAGTGTGATAACACAGATTTGCACAGAGCAAATTCACTTTTATACACTGACTGGTCTTTTCAGTTGTATTTTAAAACTTAACTCTTAAACTAGGTCAAACACAGGTATGGTCAGGTGGGTGCGAAAGGAATACATGTTTGGGTTGTTAAAGGGGCAAATTTTCCTTAAAATGGAAATAACACGTGGGGAGTCTAATTTTTAAACTCTGTTGTTGGATGGAGATTCAGTTGACAATTAAATAATCAGAATAACTTTAAAATTGAATTAAATAACGATTTCAAGCTAACACATTTTAAAATTAAGTGATTGAAATAATAAAAATTAAATACACATAAGCATATTAAGCATATTTTATAATATTTATAACTATTTTATATATATATATGCATATATTATACTATATATATTACAGTACATACATATACTAAACATATACCACACATACGTATACACAGATATATACCTACCATGTGTATATTGTATATACACATACACATATATATATTATATATATATCATGTTATATACCATATAACATATCATGTTATATATCATATATATATATATGATACTTGTATATATACCACATATACATATGCATTCATTCCACTCGACCTTTCACCTCTTAATTTTACTTAATTTTTTTTCTTAAACTAAACTAAAATTATAATCTGTTTAAGAACTGGTCCATGTATACTACTTGTGATGTTAATTGCGTTTTTATTGTTGCCTTTCCCATATAGCTGAGCATACCTCCCTTTGACCTAGTTTAAGCGTTTAGTTTTAAAATACAACTAAAAAGACCAGTCAGTGTATAAACTGAATTTGCTCTGTGCAAGTCTGTGTTATCACACTGTCTGACAAACGCATCCTGAAGATGGGCGAACGCCCGAAACCGATCGATGACCACAAAATGAAGCAGGCTACCACGGAAAATGTCTCTGATGCTTTCCAGCTCTACGGAACCAACCACCACAACTCTATGTACTATCTACACAGATCGTTTTATTATATAAGCCTTTCACTTATTTGATGCATTTTTCTAGGAAAATTGGAGCTTTCTAATGGAGCAACAATGATAAGCTTTCCTCTAAAGTATAACTTCAGTATAATGTATGGTTTCTCTCACCTTTCTAATATGAAGGTACATTAAATGTTTTGCTAGAATTTGCTAGGGGATCTTCTTCAGAAAGCAGACGCTACCTGTATATTTGACAGTGTTTTTGCTGGATATTTGTTCTTTATTTTCCTTTCGTATCACACTATGTGACCTCGGTTCTTAAATCGTTCTGTTTCGTCCCCGTTAAACCTAAATGTCTAAGTCTATTTTTCCCCGCTCTCAATTTATATCTTACATCCACTAGGATATCCATTGTAGGTCATCAGTTTGACACAATTATCAAGGACTGTGGGTCCTTGTAAACCGAAGAAACAAGGTAGAATGTGGGATATCAAGGGTTCTTCTAGATACATATCTGTGTGAATTTCCTGCAACGATATGCTGGAAGCAGTGTTGCCAGTTCTTGACAATGAAAATTTCTCTCTCACTCTCTGAAAAATCCCTTTTTTAGCACAAAAATCTCTACAGAATTAAATTCTTAGGAATTTTGATATGATATGAATACATTTTTAAATAAAATTTTACTATGAAAATTGTTTACCTTGGTAAAGATCATCCTAGTAATCAACATGGTCTCCAAAGTTCTAAACTTCTTCGACATTATCCTCTTCTTCCACATTTACATTAATTAATCTACATTAATCATTTTAGCCTACACTTAAGTACAAAAAATTAACACTTTCTGACGAAGTACGGTAAAAGACTCAACTATTAATAAAGAAAAATTTATTACTTTAGCGAGAGATCAATCAAACAGGGTCAATCCCACAGTCACACGATACGTGAGTTGCAATTGCAAACAATACTACAAGACTAATGACTGAAATATGATGAACAAACAGCAATTGAGCAATATGCTTTGATGCTCCAAAGTAACGAAATTAAAATGGGGGTTACATCCAACTGTAACCTACTGCTTGTGACTATGTTATAATACCACTTACTCATGCTCTCATATTCAAACAGGGATGTCCAAGCAGGAAAAAAAAAATTGAATTTAAAAAAATTAATTTGTGCAGTTAAAGAACTGTGAATATTCCCTACGTTTTACACATTTTCAAAGAAAAATCCCTCAATCTTTTTAGTACCTTAAATCTCCCTACAAGAGGGATTCTACCCTACACCTGGCAACACTGGTTGGAAGGGACTTATTCCAACAAATAATTCTGGTCATTACTATGTTACATTCTATGTGCTGTAGTTTTTAGTTTATTTGTGTGTACTGGTCCTAAAATATAGAGAATTCTAACCAAAAAACGGGTGAAGTCCACATTCCAAACAAGGCCCTTTGCTAGGCGGAAGTGTGCCTTTACTGAATAGGCTATTTTTTTTTTTTTTTTTTTTTTTTTTTTTTTTTTTTTAGTTTTTTATAATTTTCTCTAAAAACCATCACAACGAATTTCTTTAACTTTGCGATACAATTTTTACTTTTTCACTTTTATTTGAAACGTTTATCCGGAAAAATTGATTTTAGGATTCCTGAGGAATTTGTGAAGTTTTTGAAGTTAAATTTAAAATATTATGTTTCTTAATGTTGTTGGCGGTCTTTTCTGGACTTCATTGTAATCATTTCGAACCTGCTTTGGACACATGTAATCCCACCATCTCTGAATTTGTCTTAACTTTAAGTGAAAATGTCTAAGTTTAAAGCAAATTCTTCAATTTTATAAAAATATATTAACAGCAGTTAGAAAACGTCGTATGTAGTTTCACACCAGATGTTTTTTATTATTAATTATATTAGAAATATTAACATTCTTTTTAATTGAAATTAATAACGACATTTTTTTAAATAAGTAATAAATAATGGCCACAAGAATAAAACGTTTCGAAGGATGAGATAATAAAACTGAAAGATGACGAGAGGTTGTATGCATCAAAATGATGCATACAACATAGATTTGTGTCATAAAGTATGTTTAAAAATATTTCAATAAAGTTTTTTTAGAAAAATAACGACATTCCTTTCCGTTCAACCCTATTTAAAGTCTATTGTACTGCAAAAACAAATTTTATAGATATTGTTTTAAAATCATTGTGCCAAAAACATAGTGTTTTCGTTATGAATAAGAGTAAAATTCCATCATATTCACGAATATATTCAAAAACAGTTGCTGAGGAAACGGCTGGTGTTGGTGTAGTGGTTATGAGCATGGACTTGTAACTGGGAGGACCTCAGTTCGAGTCCCGCGTATAACCGCTAAATTTTTATATTCGTCAGAAAATGTTAATAGTAAAATATGTGCGCTTCCCTTCTCTCTACGACACCTAATTTCTATTGATACTTTGGACGTTATGTGCGCCCTCCTTGAAATATAGGCATTTTTACTTTACTTTTTTTTTCTTTTCATAGTTGCCGAGCAAACTATACGTTGCATTTTTAAGATTTTGCTTATCACGATCTTTGACGAAATTGTAAATACAAAATTTTCTGAAAATCGGTAAATTTCAAAAAGAGAAAATTTGGAATTATCGTTCCGGTAGTACAAAAAAAAAAAAAAAAATCCTGGTATGAAACACTCACATAACTTTCTTTCACTGCAATTTACAAAATTGTAATTGACAAATTTTATAGTTAGTATACCAAATATAATGATTTTTTTCGTTTTTTTTTTTTTATGGTTAAAACCTAAAAAACTGAAAAAGTTGTACAATATAAACCCACTTTCAGTTTAATTAATTTTGTTTAGATAGTAGAATTGTATAATTCAACTAAGATAGCACTTTAGAACAAAACACATACCCCACCTCTCCCCCAAAAGTCCCCCCTTAAATAACTTACCCGGAGAAATGATACAAATAGAAGTTGTAGCTCTTTATATGTGTAGATTACATAATTAGTTTTAAGAAAATCGTCGGAGTCGTTTTAGGGAAAATAGCAGAAAACTGAAAAATACTTTTCAGTAAAAACGTACAATCGGCTATCCGATATTCTTCAAACTTAGAGCTTTCAACACCATATTTAATATTATTTAGTTGATAGATTTGGGTAATAAACTGAAATAGCATTTTAGAGAAAATCCTAGCTTCCTTAAAAGTGCCCTTAAATGAATTTTTCCCGGAGAAATGTCTCAAACATAAGTTTTCTTGTATGTGTAGTTGTATGTATATAAAGAAAATCGTTAGAGCCATTTTTGAGAAAGTCGCAAAAACCATCCAGTAAAGTGTTTACTTCCGGTTGAGGAATTTTAACACATAACTTACTGTCGGATCCCATGGTGATACCAAAACGGAATATCAAGTTTCAATTTTCTGTGATTTTTCGTTTTTGTGTTATGCTTTAACATACATAGACAGAGATCATTTTCTAAAAACGCCTCTGGACTCAGGGTACCTCAAAACGAGGATTTCCGGTGAACAGTTGATATCCTAAATTTGACACGATTAAAAAACTTCCTCTTAAGAGGAGTAAAAAAAAAGTAATAATACACTGATATCTGCAGAATTGTTTCTTCTTATTACATAAAAGAGGAAATACTCGTAATATTCAAAATGCTAAAAGTTCTCCAAAAAAAAAAAATAATAATAATAACTTAAGAAAGTAGAGATTTAATATTTAGATCAAATAAATTCAACCTTACACTCTATAGAGGAGTATGCAGCAGGTTGGAGCGGGAATGGACTATACTTCCATAACAAACTATATAGGGTGGACAGTTGCCAACTTAATATAATCTAATACACTTACGTGTATCATATATAGTAGAGTAATGAATTTCACAAATAATCTAGTAGGGAAAGTTCAAGAGTTAAATAAATAAATAAATAAATAAAAAAAATTAGAGTATTACTATTAAATCTCTAGATGATGGATGATTGTATATATATATATGTAACTCTGATATATAAACTAAATAGGATATAGTGTAGGGGGGACTATATAAGTAGAAAAGTTAGTATATAAAAGTATCAGCATTATCTTTCTGATATGTCTGCTGCGCTCGTACGGTAGAGTGTTTCAGTCAATGTTTTGTTCACTTTATCCTTCATACTTCCAACCCCTTGTAATAACATTGAAAGAATAATGCCAACTTTCTGTTGTGATCTACCATATAAGTGCTCATAAATTCTGATACATTATTTCCACTTTTATAGTGTACATTAATAATTTTCAACAGAATTTTCAAAAAGTTTTGTGTGTAACTGATTAATTATTTTATTGCTATTACCTTTACCTTATTATTTCACCTTGAGCCTTTGGAAAAATATAGATATCCCGGTAAATTTGGTGAAAAATTGGTCTTTATTTAATAATAATAACAAAAAAATCTCGCAGAGAAACCCCTAAAAGACTTTCTTTGATTCTAATTGACAAGTTTTATTTAAACTTAGTATATTTGTACAAAATGTTCAATGATTTCAAAATAAATAGGAGGGTGAAATTAAAAGTATAATAAAAAACACTTTTGAGTGAAGCGGAAAATCCTATTTCCCCTAGAAACTCTCTCAAATCTTCTTTTTTTTAAAAAATGGTTTAAATAAGAACTCACAAACGGCACTAAAACTCATAATTCATAATTTACGATTTTGCTGAGTAATCGAGAGAAGAGTTATGATGATGTTGTAGCATGATGAATGTAGCGTTGGTTGCAGTGAGCCACTTGAAGGAAAAGTGATGTGACTAGTTTAGAACTCTTGCTTGTTCTGACAGTGGTAAGCTAGTTGGCTGGGCAAGCTGATGAGCTAGTAAGATTAGTGAACTTTTAAGGTTATAAGATGATATAGCGGCGGATATTTACTCATTAAAGTTTATTTGGTGACTGATTCCTTTCAAAAATCTATCTGGTGACTGACTTCGTACTTCTCAAAGTTGATTTGGTCAGTGATTTGCCGCCCATTGGCCTCCTCCCTTTATTCAATTTCTCTTATCGCTAGAGAGAGCTTCTAGCAGTCGTAGTTGTACCTCATTCACCAATTAATTAGGTTGCCTTGGAAGTTCGGTGGTGGCGCCGTGATGCGGTTGCTAATGGAACCATGGAATCCAGCTTTTCTATGGCGAATTTTCCGGCGATTGATTCCATTAAATACACTAAGTTTATAATTGTTGTGTTGAGTCCGCAGAGCTGGAAAGCGTCAGATATATTTCTCGTCATAGCCTATATTTAATAAATGTAGTTAATAAATTTAATATTATATAATTTAGAATAAAGTAGTTTCTGTTAGTTAGAAAGATTTGAATTTATTAGTAAATCCATAAAAAATAAAAAAAAATGTAATAAAATTCTTAACTTCAGTCATTTATGGGATTATACTTTACACACCTTACACGGAAGTATTGCGGGCATTCAAATAATACTTTTCTTGAATATGTGGTGGTTAAGTTAGGAATGCTGGATGAAATTTACGATTTTATCCGTCAATAGGATGCATCTACCTATTTCATTTTGTTGGTTCTCACCGGTTTCGAATTCTCATCTATCGTCAATTTAGGCAAAAGTATAAAGAATTTTACTTTTCATCTAGGATTTTATCCCGTCGTAGCGTGGATATTGATTTTGTTCCTGATCCATCGTCAGAGCAAATTCAGCAAGTTCGTGTACAGAGTTCACTTCAACGTAATGTTTCTGTTACACTCACACTTGCTGGTTGTATACATATATGTGGGGAGGTTATCGGTTATTATATGTTGAAGGGAACTCTCTACACGAACTTGGTGAATTTGCTCTGACGATGAATGAAAATTCGAAACCAGTCAGGAACAAAATCAATATACATGCTACGACGGATCAAATACCAGATGCTATCATATAGAATTATGTAATAAACTTAAATAGTTCTTTAGAAGAAAAAAACCTAATCCCATCTTTTCCCCAAAACTGTCCTTAAATGAATTTTCATGGAAAAATATGTTAAATGAAAATTGTAGCACTTTGTAGGTGTAATTGATATCGATGAGTTTAAACAAAATCGTTGCAGCCATTTTTTGAGAAAATTGCAAAAAATAATGTAAAAAAAAATAATTTTTTTGGAAGTTTTTCTGGTTGAGGAATTTTGACAGATAACTTACTCCATCAGAGTAAGTGGATGTCGGATCCAATACCAAGTTTACACAGAATATCAAGTTTGAACTTTCTGTGTTTTTTTTCGTTTTTGAGCTATGCTGTTCACATACATACTCACACACACATACATACACACAGACCATTTTTCTAACAACCACTTTGAAAATCGACACGATTACAATACTTATTCTTACTAAGAGTAAGATAAATTAAAAATTAGTTGTTTTTAAAGAAATTTGTCAATTTTAATTGTAACAATAGCTATAGCAGTTTCACAGTAGGGTCTTTTTGTTGGACAAGTGATGTAGGATTTAACTATTCAGTTTGTTTACACAAAACATTGTTATAAAATTCGATTAATCCCTGCTGTTTGTTTAGTTGAGGAGTTTAAGGTAAGAAGGTAGTACTGTAGTTGTTCTAGCTTTCGCTTAATACATCTATTGTTTCGACCCTATGAAGTACCGTTCTAAAATATCATTATTTAGAAAGCTATAGGTACTATAGATATTAAACAAATTTAATAGTAAAGAAATTTTCCTTTTTTCATACTTTTAATTTTGAAATTTCATGTCAGATATCATAGTAATTTATTATTTTCTCTTACTCCCCAGTAAGATGGAAGAATTGCCATCGTGTCAATTCAAAATTTGAACTTTCCCAAAATATATTAAAAGCTTTATTATTTTGTTGTAGTGCTGGATGGTTCCGCAGAGCTGGAAAGCATCAGAGATATTTTCCGTGATAGCCTGCTTCATTTTGTGGTCATCGACCGGTTTCGGGGCGTTTCCGCCCTATCTTCAGGATGCTTTTGTCAGACAGTGTGATAACCCGGACTTGCACAGAGCAAATTCAGTTTACACACTCAGTAAGTGTGTAACTGTTTACGCACTCTGTAAGTATAGTTTATACACTTACTGAGTGTGTAAACTGAATTCGCTCTGTGCATGTCTGTGTTATCACACTGTCTGACAAACTCATCCTGAAGATGGGCAAACGCCCGAAACCGGTCGATGACCACAAAATGAAGCAGGCTATCATGGAAAATGTCTTATTTTCTTTATTTAAATCAGCTGGGAGCAAATGTATCTTATTATACTTTTCTAAAATTATATTAATGTTGGATTTACAAGTTAAACATTCTAGTGATCCCCAGGTCTTTTAAATAGTTAACTAACAGTAAATACAAAATAATACGATTATCAGAAGATTTTCTTTGTTGGGCGTTAGTTGTAATATGAAAACAAGAATTACTTGGCTTCTCGACCAATTCAAGGTAAAAAACAAAAACAAAAAAAAAGTAATTTTTTTAATTGTTTTTTAATAATTTACAAGTTCGACGTTTCGACAAAGTTTGTTTGCCTTCTTCACTAACAATACAAAAATAAAGAGAAAAAAAATTGTAACATAAAACACATACAAAAAACAAAATACATGGGTGCGATTACAGTAGGACTGCTAAGTCATTACACACATGTATTTTGTTTTTTGTATGTGTTTTATGTTATAATTTTTTCTCTTTATTTTTCTATTGTTCCTGAAGAAGGCAAACAAAGTTTGTCGAAACGTTGAACTTGTAAATTATTAAAAATTATAAAAAATACTTTTTTTTACCTTGAATTGGTCGAGAAGCCAACTGATTCTTATTTTCATGTTACAAAATAATACGTCTAACATTATTAAGATAAATAGCATTTTATTCAATCAACTTTTTTAAACAAATTTTTACATAACTTTGATTATTTAAATAGAAAATTATTTGTTATATAAAAAAAGTAAAATAGTAAAATAGTATAGTAAAATTTTTTGTTATAAGACTTGAAATTTTAAATGGGGTTATTCGGTTTAGTATACGTATTAAGTGGTAGGGAATACCTCTAGGTAGACATACAAACACAAGCGTTACAAAAAAAAA
>JAAEAF010005043.1:0-67212 GCA_011037195.1 Triatoma infestans | reverse complement strand
ACTTTTATTTGAAACATTTCTCTGGGAAAATTCATTTAAGGGCACTTTTGGGGGTGGGGTGGGGTTAGGTTTTCTTCTAAAGTGCTATTTCAGTTTATTAGACAATTCTTTCATCTAAATAATGTTACTAATGAACATGTTGTTGAAATTCCGAGTTTGAAAACAATCGGATAACCGGAAGAGCGTTTACTTTAACACGTTACTAAATGATTTTTTTCACTTTTTTGCGATTTTCCCAAAAATGGCTTGTTGAAACTAAACATACAAAGATCTACAACTTTTATTTAAAACATTTCTCTGCGAAAGTTAATTTAAGGGTACTTTTTTGAAGGAGGGTTGCGATTATGTTTTTTCTCTAAATTGTCATCATAGTTGATTATACAATTCTATCATCCAAAAAAAATTAATTATAAATAAATAAGCCTGAAATTTCGGTGTTTTCAAGAAAATTAGTAAACCGGAAGTGCGCTTTTACTGAACAGTTTTTACAGTTTTCGACGAATTTCATTAAATTTGGTACACAAACTATAAAATTTGTCAAATATCATTTTGAGAACTGGAGTAAGAGAAAGTTGTGTGAGTGTTTCACACCAGATTTTTTTTATTTACTTTTACTGCGAGTAAGAGAAAGTATTGGGATCGTATCAAATGTTCAATATTGTGCGTGTCCTTTGTCCGAAAAGCGTTTTTTTTTTAATTTGTGTGGTGTATGCTTAGCCTAACTGAAAACTGGAAAACTCCTAGGAAATTCAAAATTTTGTTTAACTAAAGAGAGCCTAACAATATGGGTTTGGTAAAACTCCAAATAATTCATTAAAAATCATTTAATTGAATGCGTTTTGTTAATTTTTGCAGTTTTCTTAAAATAACCGGCTTCAAGAATTTTCTTTAAACTTGATATATATTTAGAGCTATAACGCTGAAACCTTTTAACATAGAATTTTTTTTTTTCGAGGTTATTGATAAGAATCATGATGGAATGACATCTAAAAAGCGTGATGACATCTTCCCCAATGAGTACCGAACATTTACTCTATTTAATCCCATTTTCACAAATAGTAGCCTTTGACTCATCCAATCTACATAACATAAAATTTATTCAGACTCATTCTTTCTCTTTACCCTGAACTTTTTTCTTTTTTATTTTTTATGTATTATAAAAAGAATTTTTGTTCAATGGCCGCAGTAAGGAATTTAAGTGAACATGATGATTGCGATAAAGCTGGGACTTTGCTAGAGGAAGGGTACAGACAGCGTGAAGTCGCTAGGAGACTGGGCGTAAATCACTCGTCTATAGGTAGGGCTCAAGTTCATTCAAGAAAAGGGGCAAGGCAGAAAGAGACGATAGGCACATACGGCACCTACCTTTGCGAAACCGGAGCATATGAGATAAAAATTCTCATAAGGCAAGTCCGAAATGTTTCAAATTTTGTTAGAAGAACACTTAATAAAAGTAACCTTAGAGCCCGACATCCTGCTCGTGGTCCTCTCCTTACCACAGTTCACAAAATGACCAGGCTTCAGTTTCCACGTGAACATTTGAATTGGACTTTAGACAACTGGAAGAGAGTTCTTTTTACACATGAGGTGAGAGTAGCTCTAAATTCTGCAGATGGCCGTAATTACACATGGAGGCGCCCAGGAAAGAGTACAGACCATGCTCCCTCATTTCGTGGGTGCTCACGGATGTTCTAGGGTGACATTTCCTTCGATGGTCGTGCTGAATTGGTTGCTGTGCGGGGAAGGTCTTTAACGTCACAGAGGTACTTAGAAGATATAATCAAAGAATATGTAGTGCCATTTGCTCCTTACAACCGCGAGAGATTCTTGTTAATGGATGATAATACCAGACCCCACAAAGCAACTTAATGAGGCTGACTACCTCATTGAGGTTAGGGATTGAGCGTAGTATGGTATGGCCATCACAGAATCCAGACTTGAATCCTATTGAACACGTCTGGGACCAACTTAACCGAAGAGTACAACGTCGGAATCCATGTCAAAGCATCCTTGATGAATTGGAAAGGGCTGTTGTTGAAGAAGTGGGACAGCATTCCTCAGGACTTCATTCAAAACCTCTTCCAATCAATGCAAAGGCGTTTAAGAGACGTAATTCGTGCCAGAGTAGGAAATATCCATTATTGAGTACGTTTTCTTTAAAATATTTCTTCTTTTTTTTTGCAATTTTTTTTAACACATTATGTACCTTGGATTTACCTGTGTAAAATACAATTTCGTTTTCAAATGACTTATTTTTTCAACCAACAATATTTTTAAAGTCCAAAATTTGCACAAATTGAAAATTATAAAAAAAAAATTAGGGTAGTACGTTAATGTTGTCCATCATTGTATATGATTACACGAACTGTATAATATTACAGTGGCGTATCGCGGGTCCTGTTTACATTTACCTAAACTTACGGGTCCATATAGCTAAACTTTTAAAGACTGATTAACAGTTATCATCCGAGAGCGCTGGCTAGTGTCATTTTGCTAATTGATGAGTTAACCATATATTTTTCAAACCTTAATGCACACTACTGGTGCTGCACATCATGTCACCGCAAACGTCTTCCATTACGATCTCTATGAAGATATTAAACAGTGGAGTGCCTTAACTTACGCTTACGTATTTCATTAAGAATTCTTTTGCCAAGATAATTTGTAGTTTAAGCGCACATCGGTTAGCGATCTAATATTGTAGTCAGTACGAGACTATACCTAATTAGGGATCAGGAAAGTATGTAAAAGTTAAAAACATATAAAAATAATAACTTCTAAATTAAGTTATACATATGAAATGCGATATATAAAGAATTATATGTTATTATATGTATTATCCATATGAATTTTTACAAATAATAATTTTTTTGTTGTTAATTCCTTAATTGCATATAACGCTAAATTAAGCATATGGTTTCATGGGGTTGACATTTTGTAACCATTTTGTGGAAATTGGCAATTTCACAAGCAAATCACAAACTATCTAAAATGTTTATTGGGGTGGTATATAAAGCGCTCCTTTGCTCTATATTTAGAGCTAATGGTTCAATTCAGACATAATGGGCCACCGTTTGTAAACATCTTCTCCTACCTCCTTACTTGTTTCAAAAAATTGTTTTCTAACTTCTCACCATTTATTTATTTCTTTTATGACATTAGCTCTCTTGTCCATAGCCATGTATAAATCTTTTATTTTGTCCATCAACCAGGACTACAGTTAGTATCATTGGAATAACAATAATCAGCATACTTCTTATTGTATTTAACAATTTATAATTACTATTCCTATTATTTATTCATGTAAAACCATCTATCCCAATAAATGAATTCATTCTAGTAAATACATTTACACTAAAAAAATCATTAATTATTTATTCTAAAAAACACTAAACTAACCCTAAAATCCATTCAATCATAGTCACGCCAATAAATACATGGATCCTAATAAATACAAGCACACTAGCAATCATTCACACTACATTCTTAAACTACGAAGTAGGATGGAGTACCTGATATTCTTCGCACCCCATTGTACCTACATCTAAATTAAAATAATTTGATCTTATTGCGTACGCTGTTAATAAAGATATAGAAATTATTGTTTCTTACGAAATTATTAAAACTTCTTGCTATTATGAAAAGGAAATATTGTTTAATTTTTGGTTATTTTGATTTTTTTTTTATATTTAATTAGATGGACGTCTGCTTTCAGCCAATTATTTAAAAAAATTATAATAAATAATATAAGCAACAAAAGAAAAGAAATAAGAGTAAAGCTAATTACAGTGAAACTCAACAGGTCTTCCTCTAAACAGGCGATAGAATAAAGGATAAGGAGTAAAATAAGAACAATGAAGATAATATAATTTATAGAAATTAATGAAATAAAGGTATCCCTTTACAACTACATAACAATAATTTATACAAGATAATAAGATGTACTAGAAGTTACTACTGAAAGGATTTTCATAATAAGAAAATCAGAAGAAATTATTAGAAAGATAATTAGCCATAGAATTTTTTCAGAATTCATGATAATTTGTATTAGTTGATTGATAATCCACAATCATGGATCATGATAATTTGTAGTGGATATATGGGCATCAGATATTTTCCGTGATAGCCTGCTTCTTTTTGTGGTCGACGTCTGGTTTCGGGCGTTCGCCCATCATCAGGATGTTTTTTGTCAAAGAATGTTATAACATAGACTTTGCATAAAGAAAACTTAGTTGATACCCTCCAACTGCAACTACAACAACTGTTTTGGGCGGTTCGTTAGAAGAGAAAAACTTAAGTTGAGGAGAACTTAGTGGGACTTATGAACATTGAGTGGCTTATATAAGAATGAACTGCAAGGTCTTTACACTGTATAACAGAGTGGGAGTGCGGTAGCATGAGAAGAGAGTCTCAGACTGATTAAGTGTGAAACAGAGATCATTGAACGTTATGGTTGTTCGAATGGTGTTTGAATGACAGTCTGTTTGCGGTCAGGCGCCCGTTTTAAGCGGGCGGCTGGGCTAGCCTCTACTCTCTTTAGCTTCTCCTGCCAATACTCTTTATCTTGCCCCTTCTGAGACTTCTGAGACATATCAAGGCGAGAGACATGTCTTGGCGATCCATTACAATTTCAATTCTCTAACAGTACTTTGAGAGGGAGTATTGGCGGGTTCTCTTTCATTTATCCCACTTATGCACACTAAGGAAACTACCGAAATTACGAACTTAAGTTTCCAAGTTCTCTGACTAATGACTGAGTCTATAATCTGAAGATCGTACAGTATATCTATTTTTATATAATTGATATATACTGGCTACCTTTTGCCAGTGTTCTAAAAGCAAAATCACTTTCCTGATTGCTGGCTACTTTGCTTGACTCTTCTGATCTTTCTGCGGTAATTTATTAGCTGTTTGTTGGCTTCTTTTAATTATAACTCTTCCTGATTTGAGACAAGCTTTTGCTTCCTGATTTTTGGCAAGCTTTTTTATGGTTCCGACCTTTGCATATTATACAAAAATGCTGCCACCAACGGGACATTTGTTTTGCACCGGAATGTTGCTTACTTGCGCATCCTAAACTTTGTCTTACCTTCAACGTTCATCTAGTATGTAGGAGTCGCTTCTATCTCCTTCAAAGGTGCTCCGGATGATTTCGCAACAATTCATTCTTCTATGCCGAATTATTTATTCCAATTACAAGTCGATCCCTCAACTGTCTTTCAGGGATTGCCCAAAATTTTCAAACACTTGTCAGAGCTAGAAGCTCATTAAGATGATGGGCAATTGTTGGGTGCTCATTCCTGGTTCTTTGAGGGAAAGCCATTCGTCCAGCAAATGTACAAAAAGGTAGGGTATAATATTGTGTCAGCACTTCTGGTCTTCACTTGATAGCACAGGGTGGTCACCGTTAACGGCCGACAATGATCTGATAGAACCTTAAATGCACATCGGCCCAATTCTCGCAGAAAATAATTCTTTTTTGAATTGTCTCATCGCTCTGTTATCTGTAGAATCCTGAATCCTATTTCAGGGTTGAATGGTTCGATTGTAAAACGGCTTGAATATCATTTTGATTTTGTTCTAATCGTTTTTGACCAACTCTGTTTCTTTGGCATTCCGCAGCGCCAGTTGCAAAATATCGGCAAAACAATAAAATTCACATATGTTACATATTATCTATAACATAATTTAGAAACTAATATTAATTTGCATATGACACAGTTTATATGGTTACAATACAATGTGATATTTTATAAACATTACACCTCTCATAATCACCTGGACACCTGGACATGTGAGAGTTAGGTTGAATGGAAAATACAATGGGCCCATCTGTAGCCTAAGTACTGTGTGCCTGAAAGGACCCATGCTAGAATAGTCTTATTTCTATAGGAAGCTATAATAATGACACCAATGGTAGTGAGACATGAGTACTGTCAAAACAAAGTGGTCGTTTATTATTTTATTCACTTTTCGCTCTAATACTCCCCTAGACAGAGGGATGATTTATTGCGCATGTTTCACAAATAATATTATATGCTTATTCATGCAATAGTGCTATAATTTACATTTTAATTATTCATTTTAAATTTTAATATGTAATTTTACTGATAAATTATAACAAGCACTGAAACTAAGAGAAATTTAACACATTCTTTATGAAAATGATAAGAGAATTCTTGGCATGCTGCAATTATTTTCTATTAGTTGACAGAAAATTCCTGAAGAACCTTTCTACGAACTTCAGCCTCTGTCTTAGGTTTTCACGCTCCATCATTTTACATTCATTCCGCACAAATCATCTTGGATGTGAGCGGTTCTTCCTCTTCGCCGAGCTCTCTCTAAAAATCTAAAGATTGGCCTCTTTTTTTCTTTCGCTCATCAACTTCTTTTTCTTCCGATGCTATTAACGGATTTGACCTTTTCTTATACGGCCCATGTTATTTTCTTTCTATATTCTGTAAATTAATATTATAATACAAATTTCCAAGTATTTGAAATTGACTTTATTAAATACAATATTTTGGGTAGGGGGATCTAAAGACCAAGTTTCTGCTGTTAATAATTTAGAATGTTTTCGTTTGAATAAAGTGCAGCTATAGATACCTTGTGCTGGAATCTATGGTGGTCGTGTCGTTACTGGAACATGAAGGAGAGTCGATCAGTCTTCAAAGATGGTTTCTGAAAGGGCAGTGACCTTATAGATATTTAGTCAGTTTGTAATTGTATTGCAAATGAGTAGCGTGCAAGCTCTTGGCAACTGAAGGACCTTATTTTGCCATTTTAACTGCTTTTCAATCTGTTCCATTTACAATTTGCTGAGTGTGAAAAGAAATTAAGTCCTGGAAAAAGAAGTATTTGACTTAAAATCATTAAACAGATAATAGTTGACCCGAACAATATAGAAGTGTGTTAATAGTATAAGGAAGAAAACAGCATGGGCTATATAACGAAAGATTAGATCCGTTGATTGTACCAAATAGAAGTTGGAAGAAGAAAAGAGGCCAATGTTTAGATGTTAGAGGGAGCTCGGCGAAGAGGAAGAACCGCTCACATCCAAGATGTTTTGTACGGAATGGATGTCAGATGATGAAAGCAAAAACATAAAACTGTGATTTTTGGCGGAATCTTATAGAAAGCTCCCTTAGAGATCTTTTGTCCGCTAACAAAAATCAATTGCAGTTTTGCCAAGGATTCGCTTATCATTTTTGGTTTTTTATTACACGAAGCACTAAATGAATGTTATATTTCAATCGACTTTATAAACCTGAAAACCTGAAAACTTAACAAAAATTCTTACTTACCTACTTCTTGGCTATAACGGCCCATGAAAGGACAGAGCCTCAGTCACCGCCACGCCCTCAGCCACCTATCCCTGTCTCTCGCCCAGTCTCCATCTCCGCTTTCCAAGGGCAGCTAAGCTATCTTCGATGCCTTCCAATCATCTAAGTCTCGGTCTCCCATCTGCCTCTTTCCAGCTATTTATCCATATGTGTTAACTTTGGGCCTCTTGTTTCTTCCATTGTGTGCATGGCCATCTCAATCGCAGGCCTTAACAAAGGCTACCAGATCAGGGCCCCCGAATAGTTTTCCATCTTAAATGGCTATTCTGTAAAAGTAGATCTTTTATGGGGAGTGAACGTTAACTCGTCGCCTAAACTGGACGACCAGTGAGTTTGTTTGTAGTCCCCGCTCCTTCTTCGTCACGGCTTAAGAGCGCTATCTACCCCTCACACTCAGTAGTAGCTCAGTTCTTCCGTGGCCGCACTGTAAATGATCCCTGTTGCCAGATCATTCCACGTTTCCGTTTGCCTACAATGTATGCGTTTCCCAAAGAGTTCTACGTGGAGGAGGAGATAGAATTTTATACAAAATAGTTTCATTAAAATAAGTGAATAAATAACATAAATTATAAGTATTTTTTGTTATCTTTGGCTTCTCGACTGCATGAAGCGGATAATTATCGAATGGAAATCAATTTGTTATTAAATTAAAATTATATGGTTGAGAAGATATTTTATTTTAAATGAATTGATTACTTTAATGTCATTTCCAGAATAAAACCTTAATAGTCTATTTTTACATGTTTGATTTAATTTAATTCACCAAACTTCTAGATGGCTTTCATTTTATTGTACCAGCCATAATACAATTCTCTAGACACTAGGATAAATGTACAAATGGCGTCTTCTAATATTTTATTTCTCTATTTTTTTTTCCATTCATAACCAGTACACAATGTCGGATTAATGGAGGAAAGTAGGGAACATGTCTGACCACCACTGCTTCACCCTTCTTCTTCGCCTTCTGACTGGACAAGTACTGCAGCCATTTTTCAAATAGCTATTCAATAACAGAACATTCTCCATTGGTTGGAAATACGACGGTCAAATGACCATGTTCTTTTGCTTCAAGTATACATACAATTTGTAATAGTGATTTTTTTTTTGGCATTTACAAAACAACTTTTTCGGACAAATGGAAGGCTCGTAAATCAAATCTTATTTGGAAAAATACAGTATTATATTTCCTCATTTCATCATCTTAGAAATATGTTAATTCTATTTTTTACCATATCCCATAAATTTATCAATCAATTTTTTTTTTTCAAACGCTACTGTTTAAAGCAAAGCTGTAATGTCCAATACGAAATATTCAATATCTTTGATTAGATCTTGTTTTTTGTTTTTTTTTTTTGACTTTATATAGATTCCTGAAGAAGTCAATCAATTGGATATTTTATAAATTGTGTTTTTCTTTTATGGCTCTTCCGTAATCTTCTTCAACAATATATGTATACAAATGATACATATTATTTAATATTAAATTTCTGCCGTAAATTCTAGTTTCATAATCACTTGATCACCATAATTATTATTGGCGTACTATAGTATTTAAATAATGTAAACATCAAAAGCTATTATTTATAAGGTCATATCTTTATGTTTAATCCATCGTGATCACTAAAGATAGAATGAAAGTTTTAAGGGTAACCAATCACTTTTTAATATTTAGCATAGATTCATAAATAAATCAGTATTCGCTATTCTCTGTGTAATGGAATAATCACCATCAAATTCACTAGGCTAGCATGAACTTAGTAGCTATATTAGTAGCCGCAATGGGGGCGCCATTAGTGAGCCTCCATGCACGTCAACTACGCATTATCTCTCCTGTCACGTCCACTAAAATTTATAGGTGAATGAGCTTTAACTTCGACAGCAAATTTCCCATCTAGAAGCTGCCTTTAGCTATAGGAGAAATTGAATCAGCATTAGTCTCTACATGGACTTTAAAGAACAAACATGGAGTGGCCAGATCAACTTTAACGTTTAAACAACTCTTAACATCAACTTTGGAAGCAAAGCTAGATGACTAAACTAGAGCAAGAATTTTAACTTGTCATATAATCTTGGTGCGACTCACATTAGCCAATGTTACAAGTCTACATCACTCTATCAACACCAGTCCCTCATCACTCGGTCACTCTGCCTTAATACTCACTTCTCTCCAAATAAGTATGCAATATATAACATTATGTTTAAGTGAAAGCAGTCAGTTTTTCCTGAGTTTATCTTTTCCATCATTCAATTCATCACATTTGGCGCTACCGATTAAAACAGTTATCTGTCTCTATGTAAACATACGAATAATAAGACTGAAATAAATTCAATTCAGTAGAAGTTATTAAATTCTTCAGGTAATGGAACTAACAATTTTGCCAACATACCAACAGTTATATAGCTCTTGTTTTTTCCTTCATACTATAATTTCCGCTCCATCTCTTTTCCTAAATAAAATCGATAATGTCATCTTTTATCCCACCCTCCCAATCCCAAACTACTTTTAAAAACGCTAGTACATACCCATTCTTTTTCTCAGGTCCTAGTATTGACCTCTCCTACTACTATAAATATAGAGATGGTGAGAACCCAAACAATAACAGGTTTTGTCCGCTTGTTGGCTGGGATAATGTGATTTATTGGTTCGCTAGCTTCACCAAACTTCCTTCTTTCTTACACTTCTAACATATCCACCAATTCACCATTTCGTTTTATCTACTTTTTATTTTCTTTTTTGCAGATAGGAAGAAGTGCTGTGGCACACTTTTTAGTGACCCTTACTATCTTGCAAATCTAAAACTCTTCAAGTCCTACTTAACACATATAACTTTGTCCAATCGGTTACTTCTATAAACAAACTTACATATCTTTTTTTTTTTACTTATGTCCCTGCCATTTACTAGAAACTTTCTTTTTTCCTGTTCACACTGAAAATTTACAAAAAACATAAACATAAGACTCAAAAGAGGAAGAAAGAAAACACTGACTAAGCTAAAATGTTTGGACTAGTAAACTTTATAATTTATTTCTTTCAAACTCCTTCATGTTCCAATTCAGAAATAGTTTTTTGCTGGACGTTTGTATGTACACAGGTAGCCGGTGAAAATTTTTTAAATGGGAGCAATGCATATCTTGGTATGTGCCTTCCAACGTCTAACGTGGAACTCACACTCCAGACTAAAACGATTTTCCTTCAACAGGCAATTCAGACTACTTGCTAGACTCCTTGTGACAAGCGCTCCGAACTACTCTATAGAACAAAAGCTGATTCTATACTCACTACTTGCAACTATCTGAATTTTTGAACTAAAACTCTACGGAACCACAAATCAGACCAATCTTAACTAAATACAAATCCAAAAATCCTCCGGCGCATAGTCGATGCTCCTTATTTTTCGTCTCCAACCGCACAATCCCAAACAGATCTGAAGATTCCTTTTGTCCATGGTTTAGTAAAATCTTGTTTCAACAAATTCCACATGAAATGGGATCCGAATCATTAAAGATTCATAAGATCCGAAGAGCGGAGAAACATAAAAATGAATCAAGAAAGTTAGTTGCTCCCCCACTAAGCCAGACTAGAAATGACTATTTCAATTCATATGAATAGAGCGACAGCAGTACAGTTCAGGACAGTTTACGACCACTTTATAACCAGGTCAGGAACCTATCTACTACCTTCTCATCATTCAGCCAGTCTGCCTCTTTATATTTCTCTCGCTACCTAACTTCTATATTCTTGTAAAGTCCTTGCAGTTTGTGAGTTCTTTCATCATACAGTGTACAGCATATATTCTAGTTTATTTCTCTAAAAATCCGTTCTCTCTCCTTCTCACATCCATTATACACAACAGACTATCCCATCATCCTAACCCTTTTGCCAAAAACCATCTTCTCAACCTTATTTCCAGGCTATTCTGCAGGGGACTGAAACGTCGTTGTCCCTGCGACTTTCTGGGTAACTAATGGTAGTTGTCGCTGGACAATTATCACTCATTACCATCACGTCATTGTTCGTATCTCCCCATAGCTTATTTACTTGGTATAAATTTATTTATTAGTCGTTCATTAGAGGATGAGATCGAATGTAGAGTTAAAAGATCTATACCAGGAACCGGACCTCGTAGCCTTCATTAAGCAAGGACGCCTTAGGTGGTTGGGTCATGTGGAGCGAATGGATTGCCCAAAAGGATGCTTATGGCACTCCTGGGGGTCGACGACATCGAGGAAGGGCTCGTATGAGGTGGCTCGATGATATGGAGGTGGGCCTGAGGAGCATGGGCGTGTTTAGATGGCGAGTGAGAGCCCATGATCGAGAGGAATGGAGGAAGCTAGATGAGGAGGCCCAGGTCCTTTCAGGACTGTAGCGCCTCAGAAAGAAAGAAGAAATAACGGAAGTTCATATTCTACTTGGGACTCCAAACACAGAATCTCGATTTATCTGTGAACAAAGTTTTCTACCCATGTCATTGGACTTGTCCCAATGGTTCATCATTATACAAATTTTGTTTACAATTCTGTATGCTTTATATTAAGTTCTTATACACATCCATTAATCCATTAATACTTTTTGGTACTCCATTCAATTTCTAACTCTAATTATTAGATTTTTGCATCTTGTTCTAATTTTTTTAAAAATTTTTCTCTCAATCTTGATCCTCTGCTTTCAATATATTTACTTCTTCATTCAGTTTGTAATTTCTGAGTGAAATACAAATATATATTTTTATTTTCTTTTCGTTTAGTCGCTTGATTATTCATTTTTCTTCCACTTTTTATTTATTCATTTCAGCAATTAAAATAAGCAACTTTTATCATTGTGTCCTATTCGGAAATTAAATCTAACTTTGGAAATATCAGTGTAAGTTTGATCGATCGCAATACTTCCTGTTACCAGGCAAGGGTGAAAAAATATACTTTACTAGAACATTTATATCAACATTAATTTTTCGAAATAAACCTACTTCGCAATGCACCTATGATCTTTGGATTGTTTGTCTTGCGGTTAACTTTAAGCTGATTGCTATTTATGTCTGTATACTGTACATTCAGGTAGTTACTTCGCCATAAAAATAAAAAAGTGTAATCCTTGCAGCCTAGTTTTTTAAGTAATGTAGGGAGCCAATAAATCGTCTTGTAATACCGCTAAGTTTGAAGATAATATGTCACAGCAAAATGGTACGATTGTGCAGTAATAGTAAGTCCAATGAGTTTAGCCGGATGCACATCCTTTGCGAGTGTGCCGGCCTGGTGAGGACAAGGTTTCTTCAACTGGAGACAGGCAATCCCGAAGCAATGAGTGGCTTCATGACGGAGCCGCTCTCAGCTTTGCTAGGCCTGATCAGGAGGGCGAAGCTGGGAGGGATGTGCTATAATTTCAGGGGATCCACAATAGATCTCGTTTTGTAGGTAGGTCGCAAGTGGAATGAGGCCCGTTCCTCCCCGCTTTTATTCTATTCTATTCTATTCTAAGTCCAATGAGTGTTGCTTTGATATATATATATATTTTTTCAATTGTTCAATTTGCAATTGACAAAACATTGACAGTTTTACTAGGGCCTCCTAGGAAATTTGGTTAAATCGATATTTTAAGTAGATTTTTTTTTATTTTTTGTCTATTTTCTAAATCATAGAAATTACATTTAATTTTTGTGAAAAGTGTAAAGTGAATGAATCTATATAAAAATATAATACTTAAAACTTTGTTTATCTCTGGGGGGAAAATTGGCTTAACCAATTTTTTTTTTTATTTAAAGTTTTGTATTAATCTGGGCATACAAGTATAGTAATAAAGCCGGAATTTTTATTTCATATGAGGAGAAGTGTTTAATTTCATGGTTTAATTTTAGTTTATTAAAGTGGTTAAAGTAGTTCGAGATGGCTAACCAACAAGTGCCCCTGTCTGTATGTTTGTTATAGTATATGTATGTTATTGTCTACTATACATGGGTTACCGAACTATATATATATACTCGTAGTATATAACTAGTACAAACTTTATAATCACCCTCATTCCTTCCGTTTCTTTAGTTATATGATGTTCCCTACTTTGTACTTAACACAGTTTACTTTATACTAAGTTTCTAATATATTATTATGAACTATACTGGAACTTGGTTTTTATATACCACCACTTGTGGTTAAAGTAAAAAAAATCTGAATGTAAAATAACAAAGCGTCTTTAAACCTTAATAATTTTTGTTGTGATGGTTGGTTCCGCAGAGCTGGATAGCATCAGAGTCATTTTCCGTGATAGCCTGCTTCATTTTGTGGTCATCGACCGGTTTCGGGCGTTCGCCCATCTTCAGGATGCGTTTGTCCGACACTGTGAAAACATAGACTGAGTGTGCAGTACGTCAGACTGGCCCTGACTATTTATGTATAGCTATTGTCCAGTCTCCTCCTGGAGACTGGATACAATTGTTAAACGTTCGGATAGGGCTATGCTCTGCGTCGAGAGGTTCTGCAGTAGGTGGAAAATTAAGATAAATTCACCCAAAACTGAGGCTATTTTGTTCACCAGGCGCATCGGCATATCAGTTTCGGGGGTCAGCCAATACCTTGGTCTGCCACTGTCAAGTATCCAGGCGTGGTTCTCACCGGAGGCTCACCTTTGCTAACCACATAAGGGACAGAATCAATACGGGAAAGGCGTCCATACGAGTGTTATTTCCCTTGTTTTGTAGGAAGTCTAGGCTCTCCCAAGAGAATAAGCTTTTGCTTTACAAGACAGTGGTTAGACCAATGTTATTATATACCTGTCCATTCTGGAGCTTGGCATCCAGTGTTGCCTCGCTGCAGGTGATGCAAAATAAGTTCCTGTGATTAGTAATTCCTCACCCAGGTATACCCGAATCCTAGATCTGCACGTTTCTACGAACATCGACTATGTTCAAGAATATATCAGAGTTGCCACAGAGAAATTTTTTGACAGGTGCAATTTAAGCACTAATCAACTATGCAGAGTAATAGGGGACTATCTCTTGGGGGTTGTGCTCAGGCACAGGAGAGTGAGGAGCGCTATACAATAAAGAATTGGCCACATAGAGCTTCGGTTTTTTAAAATTTTTCCCAAATCATTTATATAATTAGGCTTTAAACAATGTATTTTATTTACCTTTAGGAGGTTACAGCTGCTAAAGCTGACACTCCTGGAGTTTTGTAAATTTATTATGAATAAAGCGTGATCTATCTATCTATCTAGTTGGATATAGGAGAGATTGACATGACTCTAAAAAAAAACATGCAGATCCTCCCAATGGAGGTATTATAAAGGGATGTTATTAGCTGGTGGGCAAAAAAAAATTTAAGATCAGTATGGTGGGTTAGATTGGAGACAAAGTAAGGAACACTGTTGATTTTCGAAAGGACTTTGGACTGGAAGGATTGGATACGGTAGGAATTGGAATGCTTGTTTAACCCTCAATGGTGAGTTTAGAACGTCGGTCAAGTAGAATCAAGGAAAAGTTAGCATTTGCAAACAAGTGTGCTTCTTTCATTTTGTTCTATGCAGATGAGCGTATCAGAATACTTGTTCACTGTAGCCCAAAAATTCTTGACACTATTGCAGAGACAAATGGAAATTGAAAGCTTTAGAACAATAGTTCAATAAATACTCTGAACCTAGGACAAGAGATAGTAGTTAATAATTTTCATTAAATATGTGATTGGATCCACAATGCTGGACGATAATGTCTGGGATTTTGCAGCATTCTGGGATTCTTTTTATCAATTCTAACCGGTTTTGGATTTTCCTTCATTGACAGAGGTTTAGTCCATCAAGTTCATGTAAGAATGTGAACTTCCACTTACAAAGTTTTAAACCGGTCAGAATTTAAAAAAAATCATGCAATGGCGGGTCAGTCTCAGATATTTTCATTTAACGATATAATTTGGTAGTATGATCACGGACTTTCTAACACAACTGCTTGTAAGATGTGCAACAGCTTGTAAGATGTTCTTTTTATTAAAACACATCAATCCATTATCTGTATTTATTGGCGTCCAGAGCTTTCCCAATGCTCTGTCAGGCTTCGGTTCTCTTGGTTAAGACAACATTGTCTTGAAGTCTATATGCCACGTCCAGTAGTACGCAATTTCTAGCTTGCTAAGTTTTTTGTTAAGATTATTATATCTTATGGATATTGTCCGGTTTATAAGATCATCTATAAATTTAATGGGATCAGGTATGGAACTATATTTTATGTCTAGACTGGCTTTTTATTGTTTTACTTTATGGTAGGTATATAGAACCCAAGAAGAGCTACGATGGATTGCCACAACATGGACAAATAATAATCAATTGGTGGTTTAAATACAACAGTAATTTGGTCGTCAGTGTTTAAAAAATTTATTTGAATTATTTGAACGAATAGGTTAAGTACATGAATATTAGAAAAATCGGGAAGAATTTTTAAAGTATTCAAAATTAAAAATTAAAATTGCGCAGTCTCAATTTTCGTTAATACAACCAGGCGATTCTAGATTTTTATATATGCAATTACATTGAATAAGAAAATTAAAATCACCAAAATAGATTAAGATGTAAATGAAGAACGGATAACTAAGGTCAGTAGGAAGAATTATTGGTCTCCCTTGTTTTGAACCCATAGAGCAACCAAGCGAGGAAACTGTTGTCGCGTTGCACTCTTTTCCCAAAGGATGTTTTAAACAGGAGTTTAATTAAAAGAAATTGTTTCTACCCTATCCATGGTTATCAAGTTTCCATTCTACCTTCTCTTCTAAACTGACTTTTTCTTTGCCATTAAAATGGCCTTCAATTATGGACTTTATATCTGCCTCTATGTTTTCCTGCCTCCTTCTACTATATCTGCCAAAAATCTTTCCAATAAATTTGTCTCCATTTTTAATCTTCACTGTCTTTTATTGTTTGTGCTCTTTTTTTTTACGTAAACAACCTTTTCTTCCCACTGTGGTCGTTTACTTAAATTTATATTTTTTACTTAGATTGGAAAATGTACCTAGCTGCGTTTTACTATTTATTTTACTTTTAATTTTCAGTAAAATATAAAACTTAGCTTGAATTTTCTTACTCAGGTAGAAGGTAAAGATTCTATCTAATTCCATTTAATAGCAACATTTTGAATTGAATTTCTTTAAAGGCTAATAAAAACTAAAGTTAATGACCCAAATAAAATAGGCTCATTGCCAGCGGTGAGCTATGGAAATTTTAATAAGGGCTCGTATAGTCGAGCAAAAAAAAGCCGTGTTTTATGCAAAAACTTTTATTAATAATAGAGTTTATGTATACAAAAGCCAATTCGTTATAGAGGAGGAGTAATGATAATTCTAAATAAGACATAGGTAAGTAATTCTATACAGTGCTGAATTACAACAAACTTCTTGTTCCTTTACCATTTAAGTATGTCGCTTAATGTATTTCAATTGTTTGGAAAAATTAAAAAGGCCAGGGGCTCGCAAATTTAAGAAAATCTTAACTCGGAGAACTTTATAGCTAACAATAGAGCGTTGCTGTTTTCTGTTTGGTAATATATCAAGAATCTTGAAGGTCAAAAAACTATGTACTTTCGGTAGACATGTGAAATAAGAATACAACGGATGGAATCAGCTGATTGGAATTAAAACATGGAAGAAGGTCCTGGATTCGAATCTAGGTCTACTCTTAGATTTCTCACCTTCAGAATGCCTACAACTCACTTTCCCTTAATGGGAAGTGTTATCTGTAACGAGAGAACATTCTCCTGGTGCCAATGACCTTAGATATTGACGCGCCTTAAAAAAAAAAAAAATGATAAAAAAGTTATGGATCAAAAAAGTTTGAATTCTTTATTATGGGAATTAACAAAGGTCCAACAAATGTTATAGAAGACTGGAAGAACAATTTTCCTCCAAGAATGCCCTTCTAGTTTCGGTACTAAGTTTGAGGAAATTGATGGTAATTAGGAGGTGATAGTTAACTTAATTAAACACATTTCACTCGCTTAGGTCTGCTATCAACTTATCACAGACCTCCAATACAAACTGTATTGTTTAATCAAAAGCCCAAACATGATTGGCTAGTAAAATGTTGTTGTGTCTTTCACGGATTTCTTCATAAAAAGCTTATTGAAGAAGGTCCTCGGTTGGATGCCTTATAGGATTTTGTGATTTAAAGGAACTTCAATACATATTAAGGCTAATGCAGATTCCCTCTGTACAGCTTGTGGAGCAGAAAGCAGAAACATTGAATCCTCTTACGGCAGATTGCTACACTGCGAGAGGTTTACGTTTAAATGTAAGAGCTGAAGTTACTTTCCTTTAAGGTTATTCTGTATGGAGAGCTATAATCTCAGGTGGATCAGATCAAAGGGATTTTTGAACTAGCTTATTGAGGTGTTTTTCTTTGAGGTAGCTATTTGGGGGACTAAAGTGGTTCGGTATGATCCCTTTCACAGACGAATAATATATGTTGTTTTTCATAACAAAGGGAATGCTATTGTAAATTTAGATTAAATGTCAAGATTCTAATTAATTATAGAAAGTAAGTAAGCAATTGTATTTGTAAAGCAGAAAATTATATCTTTTAAATACTGATCATGGAAGCAAGCGGACGACATTTTGAAGCTCCTGGCTTATAACGTATCTTTAATAATAAGTAATTCTATATTATTCAAAAAAAGAATGCGATAGAATGAATTAATTATATATTGAATTAATAGAAGATTTGACTGAAAATTTGTTCTCCTCTTGAGCCTACTTAGCCTTGTGACACACACTTTACTTGATAATAATAAAAGAAGAGGAAGATAGAATTCAGTGCCTTCAATACATTTCACTCTGTAGGAAAGGTTGAATTTATAATCCCGCTTCATTTCATCTTATAACCTCTTTCAAAATTTATGGTTCATGATCTTATGAAGAAGAATATTTTTTTCAAAATACTATCTATTTAATATTAATAAGCTTATTGATTTTTATCTTACCTCTGGGCGACCCTTGGAAATGATGCGATCGTGACACAAATTCTTGAAATTGAGTTTTCACTGGATATAATGTTTTGAGGTCTTGTGTGTGTGTGTGTGTTTGTGTGTCTATGTATCTCAAAAACCAAAAATCGAAGGAAGCTCTTACTATATTCCGCTAACTAAACGGGTTTTTTCAGTCTGCACTGCTCAATTTAGGCCATGGAAAGATACATAGCTCTTTCTAGCCTGCCATTTTAAAACTAAGTGTACAATATTTAATAATTATTAATGAAACTAAGAGCTCTTTATTTAATAATATTTTTTTTGTAAAAGATGCTCTATTCAAACTGGTGCCTTATATATTGTAGTAAACACGCCCTATTAATTTACAAATTCTGAAAGCTACTTATATACTGTTTTACTTATAGACATTTTTGTTCAGTTGTTGTAAAAGTTTGAGTAAAAGTATATCAATCATCTTCTATTAAACATAACTATATTTTACCCAACGTGCAGTTTAAATTAATTTTAATTCCATAGAATTCACAATTTTAAGTGTCCAAATTTATGAAGTATTCCTGATTTCTTTTCTTCTCTGCTGATTATTAGAAACAGTATTTTTTTATGACCGGAAGAGCCTTAGAATATTAGGCGAAAATTTTGAAGATTGATGGTGTTGAAAAAATAAACAGAAAGTTCACTACTGCACTACTTTACACAATTTATATATAACGAACTTGAAGAAAGAGAACAAAGTACCCGGCGGAAGAGTGACGCTTTAATAAGTTGATGATGTGAAATTGTAGCATTGGCTAAATAGATAGCTCAGTTTGTTGAGCGGTTTAACTGGTTAGAATTCTTGCTGTTCTTTTGGTAGACTAGCCAGTGTGACAAGAGCTTGATAAAAACACTCTGGTCTTTAAAGGGGCTTTGGCAGACTATTGGTTGCTTGTAAAAAGCAGTTTCCATGAGTATGTCTTAGAGAGTTGTGACGTAGACAAGCTTTTGAATTCTTGTTCCAGCCAAGCAGTTTCCTTTTTCATGCTTTGTTAGACTTTGTTTATAGTTCTTGGACTCTTCAGTGTATTGTTTCTTGGTAGCCATTAAAGCAATGAAAAATTTGTGTTTATCGCTACGACAATGGTTTGGAAATATCTAGACTAACTTAATAGTAGAGTCCTGTTTCATCTTGTTTTAGATGCCACGGCATGTTGGCGTGGAAGGTAATTTAATGAAAGTCTGGCCAATGATAAATGCAATAATCCCCATCAAAGGTTCTAATGTGTTTTGCGGTACAAACGACCAGTCTCTCTCTCTCTCTCTCTCTCTCTTTGAGGGAATAGGAAGGAGCTAAAGAGAATATTGCTCTGTAGAACCTCCTCGAGGGCTCTCACCCCTTCCAGCACGATTTCTCTAACTTTTCATTAACTTAGGAAGGTTTCCTAGAATCAGTAGTGATGTTCTCGAGTCTGCTTCATTTCCGTCATCTTCTAACACAGATATCTGCAAGCACAGACCAGGGGGAATATGCAGACTGATGCATGCCTCAGTTTTCTTCCAGTCACAGCTGCCCAGAAAAGTCCTTCCACGGGGTAGGTTCAACAGAGCAATACTCTCTTTAGGTTTTTCTTTCCATATTTCTTAGAGAGTGGCTGCTGGTTTATCCCGCATAATACCATGAAGAAGATTAGCTTAACATTTCTTGACTGTCGGAAGACATCTCTCTTTACCTTCCACGCCATACTTTCCATCCAAAACAGGTTTGCTCTATAGTATTTCTATCCACATCGTTAAGTTTGCTGAGACATTCCCATAACATTTTCAAACTGATAAACCCATGAGATCTCTGTCAAGAAAACATTTGAAGAATTAAAAACCCCAAGAAGGATTATTGCTTTCAAGGATCTTGCTTATCTTGCTATTATTGAGGTGTTTAACCCCAATAACCCCTCCTCTGTAAGGAGTCACCTAAGAAACAACTTACTACAAACAAACAGCTGTCTACCAAAGCTGTTTTAAAGACCAGAGAGTTTTCATCAAGCTAGGTCTTACTAGCTTATCGACCATTAGAACAATCAAGAGTTATAACTAGCTACACTGTTCAACAAGCTCAGCTCTTTAACCAGCCAACGCTACCATATTCTACATTACCAGCATCACACATTATCATCACGCTTCGCTTGGTCATCTTTTCGCTCTCTTTACTTTATCACCTCGCAAAGTTTGTTAAAGATAAATTGTGTTAAAGTGCAGTAATGAGTTTTGTATGTCTTCAACAACACCAATCACTATTTCCTGGCACCATTACAATAACTATTATAGTTGGAAAATTACAATATATGTGATGTATTTGAATCTGTATTTTATTTCTAGAAATTTGTTAAAATAATCTTTTATCATATTTGTGTTCCAGGTGGGTGAATATTGTTAACACTCTCTTAATTCAGTAAGTAAAAGATATTCAAGCACATTATTTTTGAAATTTATTTTAAAGATATCTGTTCACAATAAATTGTTTAATGAAATATATTGTTTAGTGAAGATTAATATAAAATTATTAATAAATAATAATTTATAGTGAAGTTTGGTGGTGGAAGTTGGCACATATAATTGATATAATATGTAATTTCCTTTCGTATTAAGTAATTACTGCAACATGTTACTAGTATTTAATTTGTAATGTGGGTATCAGCAATGTAGCTAACGAGGAATAAACGTAATTCCATTACTGCAATTACAATTAATGGGATGTACAATTACTTGTATGTAAATTTTTGAAAATGATATATATATTTTGAACTTTTAATTATAACATTTCTCTCTTACAACTCAGTCTGTTTACAAATTTGTGCTAGTAATTATTATATTCAGGAACCTTTGGAAATGTGATATTTAAATTAAATCAAAATAATAACTGTTATCTCTGTAACAACACTGATACTGTAGAAGGATATTAATCATATTTTTACTTCTTGTCCTGTAAGCAAGGAAATACGTCAAAAATATGTTGGCAATCTATCATTTGACTCAAACTACAATATTTCACAAAATCATAAACAAATTTTGAAAATGACATTTTCATTTTTAAGGGAATGTTTTAGGCTAAGAGAGTCTTTTATTGTGAATTAGTTTATGGTATTAATTTTTAAATTGTACTAACTTTCTTTTAGTTTAATCCACAATATATATGTTTATTTCCTAATATTTTACTTTTTATTATTCAATATAAGAAGTTTTATTTAGTTTCAATATAAGAGCATTTTTATCAGTTTCAATTGATATTTTTTATTATTGTTATCATTATTTTTTGTAGCAATATGGATAACTTATTTTTCATTTTTAAAGGTAATTATTGTGAATGGTTATGGTGGCTGGTTCCGCAGAGCTGGAAAGCATCAGAGACATTTTCCATTGTAGCCTGCTTCATTTTGTGGTCATCGGCCGGTTTCGGGCGTTCGCCCATCTGGAGTATGAAAACAAAATTTGCTCTGTGGAGTCAAATGAAGCAGGCTACCACGGAAAATGTCTCTGATAATTATTGTTAACATTGTGCCCAACTCTGTTTGTATAGGAGGAAAGTCCTGAAAACAAATAAAGTCATTATTACTTCAGAAAGATTACAGGATTCGTTAATATATCAATTTGCTAGTATTTTATATATATATATATATATATACACTACCATTTAATCTTATTTCCATTTGCAAATCGGCTAATTCGATTTGTTTCCTTTAAATGTTTTGATATCAAAACAAAAGCGTTATCGAGCTCATTATTATAAGATGCTCAATTTGCAACTGAACTTAATGAGAGACGAAATAAACGGACTGACGTGCTTATTGCCATTAGGAATAAGCACTATTTCTAAATAGTGTACAGTACACAGTAATCAATTGTTGATTTAATTATCAATAGTCAATAATTAAGATAGATAAAGCTTTTTACGCGCTTCCAAATAAAACATTCTCCAATGCTTTATGAGTGAGTGATTTTGACGTAATTGTAATGTAAAGTGTCTTATGAATAAAAATTATGGATATTCAAAGGAATAGAAAAATTTACAATTTATTAATATCTAACTGTAAAAACTAGGCCTCTAAGGTTCTAATTGAATAAATAATAGTTTATGGGGGGAAAAATGAATTGAATTAGTATAGTCTATGATATCACCAGCCTTCGATCTGACCACCCATAATTTCCAAACTCTAAGTAAAGTGCAAATTCCGTAAATCTGGAAAAAAAGAGAAATTGTACAAATTATGATTGAAATTAATGAATCTTTAAACACAGATTAAAGAATTCAAAATTGTGATGAAGATTTTCTAAATACTGGAACTGGTACTGGTTTGTGCGCTTATGTGAATGAGCAAACAATTATATGGGCAACAAATGAGTCGTTGTCCCGTGCAGCGGCTAAATGCCAGTTTTAGCTTTAAAGTCTTTTGTTTTTTTTTTAATTTAGGGCGCGTCAATATCATGGTGATATACAGCCGAAGCCTGCACAATGTATGCCTGCCTCCGAGCAGTGTTCTCTCGTTAGGAGCTGTAGAGGCTTCTAGGAAGAAAAAAATCTAAGGGCATACAGCTGGATTCGAACCCGGGATCTCCGCATGTTCAGTTCGATAACCACTTAGTTTATCCTCTTTCCTAAAAGTAATACTTGATATCACCTATAAATATGAACACCACCAAAAAGTATTCTACTTTAAAGCCAATTTAAAAATTCGTTTCTAAAGCGGCTTGTCACTTTCGTGTTCGGTAAATAAATGTAAAGAAAATATATTAAGAATAGGTTACATATAATATGAAGTCGTACAACAAATGAAAAACTAAATAAATACCCCTTATATAAAGATCGATACTTTTATTAAATACTGTCACAACAAGAAAAGTGTGTTTAGTATAATTTTGTAAGGGTGTTGTGAGGAGATGTAGGTTGTTGCTTGATGAGTGACAAATAACACCTTAAGATTTGGTTAAGATATATAATTGATATATATGTATATGACTGACTGCCAAGGACTTTACACTAACTGAACTGAACTGAACTGACAGACTGACGTGGCTAAGAAGATATGAACGGAGCGATGTTAAACTGATGTGTAAATCAACAGAATTCTATCTGAATGATGTCTGATTGCCTATCTTTCATATATATATATATATACACTGGCCGAGCCTCTCCTTTCTTTGCGAGAGGGGCTGTTTCTCTCCGCTAGAGTGGATGAGTGGTGTGGGTTCACTACCCCTACAATTTTTATTATTAGAAGGTAGGCGGACCTTTCTATTGGTGAAAGTCATTGCATTTTCACTGTTATTATTTTGGATATCAGTGAAATTTTTTAAATCCATTACAGTCAATCTTATTGAAAAGCGAAAATTTTTCCGCTAGTTCCATTTTCGAAGGGTATAAAAACAGTAAATTAAAAAACTCTCCAATTTTTTTTTCAAATTGATTTCTACTTTCTCTTACTGATAACAATAAGAAGAGGTATTATGATCGTGTCGAATTTTTGAAATTCATTTTTCATCGGAAATACATATTTTACGAGGTCCCCTGAGTACGAAAAAAATTGTTTTTACCAAATGGTGTGTGTGTTTATAAACAAAATATCTCAAAAACATAAAACTAGAAAAAGCTCATACTCGGTATTTTGTTTAGCCCAAAATCCATCAACCGGAAATGCGAGTTTACTGAATAGTTTAGTCAGTTTTTCGCAATTTTCTCGTAAACGGCTCCAACGATTTGTTTTTTTTATAAACTTCATATCTCACATCTCCAGTTTGGATGTCGGAATGGTCACTCTACTATCCAGCAGGCGCATCGCGTTGTAGATACCATCGCTACCTCCCTTGAGCTGAAACAATACTGTGCTGGCGTCCTTTTTAGACATCTCTAGAGCCTTTGACTGCGTGTGGCACGAAGGTTTACTGTGGAAGCTCAAGGGTCTCCTACCCTGTACCTACTACCTTGCCCTGAGATCATTTCTAAGTGATCAATACTTCCAAGTCACCCAAGGCTTATCTACTTCCTCCATCTATCCCATCCTAGCCGGAGTGCCCCAGGGCAGCATCCTGGCACCCATCTTATACACAATTTATACTGCCGTCATCCCTGTACACCCCAACACTAGCCTATTCACCTATGTTGATGATACAGCAATCCTATCACCTCACACCGATTCCGTTCTCTCCAGGCGCTCCTTGCAAATCCATCTCCACTCCCTTGAATCCTGGCTAACGAAATGGAGAATAAAAATCAACCTTAACAAATCCCAATACTTATTCTTCACATTAAACAACAAAGTACTCCCTCTCATCTATCTGTTCAATACTCCAGTTTCTTCCGCAGACCACGTTCGTTATCTTGGACTATTCTTAGACAAGCGACTCACATGGAATCCACATACGAGACTTAAACGAATCACCCTCAACGAACGCTTCAGACTTCTGGCTAGACTTCTTGACAAACGCTCTAAAGTAACACTTCTAAACAAAAAACAGCTTTCCATCTCACTGCTCGCTTCAATTTGGACATACGGCCTAGAACTATACGGCACTGCTAAGCGTTCCAACGTCAATAGAATTCAAAGCCTTCAGTCAAAAATCCTCCGTCGCATTGTCGACGCCCCTTTTTACATCACCACCCGCACCATTCACATCGACCTCAAGATCCCGTTTGTCAACGACCTCGCCAAATTCCGATACCACAAATTCCACAGTCACCTATCCCTCCATCCAAACCTCCTCGTCCCAGCCCTTTATTCAAACTCACTCCCAGGTAATCCCCAAAGACGGCTAAAGCGCCGATGGCCCCGCAACCATCTATATCTAATGTCAGTTGTCACTGGATAACTGACATTCACGACATTGCATGATACAGTATTCCTTACATCATATTTACTTGTTGCATTTATATAAATCATGCAGTCGTAAATATTCAATAAATAAATAAACTTCAATACTATCTACATTCAATAAATATACCTATCACTTTGAAGTGCCATTTTGCAGAATAGGTTTTTTTGAATTTTCTCGAATACGACTGGATGTTTAAATGTTTTTAGGACATTTCTACAATATAATTATTTTGTTATTGCCTCTGTTGGTAGCTTGGCACTTGTCCCTTCTACCATCTGTATTTATTATATACAGCTATGTGAGGTGAAGAAGTAAGAGAGAAGGATTGTGAGGGTTTCACACCAAATTTGTCTTTCAGCTTCACGTATCTCATATGGTGAAGATTATTCTACCACGTAACAAAACAAAAACAGTCAATATTGTGATATTATAGTTGTTGTAGTGGCAGTTGTCTTTTATTACTTTCGCCTGTTGGAGAAAAAAAAAGAAGTGTATATTGAAGACGAAGAAAAACGAAGAAAGAAACTAACTGACAATTATTCTTACTCTTATACTTCCTTCCGGTCTTAAATAGAAAATTTAAGAACTTATTTTAAAAATATTTTTATTAAATTTTATCAGACACACAAAAAACTTCTCAGAACTGATTAAATTATTTTATTTGAATATGTTAGTTTTTTTTGAGAGTGTGGAATATTTACTGGGAACTATTCCACTTGCTAAAGATTAGGATTCAGGTGGACTGGGTAATAAGAATGAGTTCTCAAGTTTTCTATTGAACCTTGTATTTATTTCCGTCACTATACGTAAAAGATTACAGTTATTACCCGATTCCTGATCTTCAGCGGGCAATGTTGATGTGCATCGTACTGGTAGTGGCCTGGATAGTGATGCAGCCCATATGTAGGTCATAGGTACTGGCGTCTGAAGCTATGGATGCAAGAACGAGCCCTGCGAACCATCTTCCCTTCAACAGAGGACCAGCTCTAAAGAAAGGATAGAGCAACGTTAATGAAAGAAAATATACCGTTATGAATCACTATAACAAATAATCTATGTAAAAAATGGCAATAACGTCTTGTAAAAAGTTGAACAACTCCAATAATTAAGGATCACATGATAAAATTCTAACCCTTGAAATAGGTGATTGCAGAAGTTAATGTAGCACATGCAAATAAGATTTACTCAACCAAAAGAAATACCTGGATGTGACAGATCCATAGTGCACTAGAGGTAAAAGAAGGTTGCTCTATCTGACTCGCCATACAGTTCAGTAAAAAGCTGTGTAAAGCAGCTATCAGATTCGACTGGTACTAGTTCTTTAAATGAGTTAAAGAATTTAATATAAGGTATTCAATAATAAATTGCTATGTGCAAGAAATTGTCAGTGATGAAAATTAAATAGCTCCAATTGAGTTGATCACAGCAATATGCGTAATATTGTAAAATGCTTCCTTAAGGTTGCCAAATCCTCAGCTAGTGAAGCAAGAATGTTAAAGTAGATATTGGCAATAATAATAACAATAGCAGGAAATTAGATGGGAAAAGGACCAATTAACTGTTCTTACTACCAGCCTTGAAGTCCCAACCTGATAAAGAATTAATTGAGAAGATTATAATAATCCCTCTTGAAAGTGCTTGTGACGAGTTGTCTTGAATAAAATGAGATTCGATTGGATGAATTAGTTGCTTGGAACTGCAAAAATAATCGAGTTCCGGTTTTGGTAACCATATGCTGTGGAATTAAAGATGGCCGTCAGTAACGACTAGTGCCTAGTTAGGAGTACAGAAGCAAACTTGAAACTGACGCGCTTAGCTAGACCCAATGAGAAATACAGACGGCGCTGCTTACTAGATCACCTCAACAGGTTTGACAACATGATCCTTTAATCAATGCAATATTGTGCAAGGCACCAATTGTAATATAGTATAAAAAAACGAATAAAAAATAGCATGAATCTTCATATAAATAATGATAGAAAATACGACTGGCTCACTAATGTGACCAGTCAGATCTCAAACACAGTCAGATCTCATGCACAACTATTTGTCCCCTCTGCTATCGATTCGCGTAGAAATATGCGACAGATAAATTGCATTTAGTTTTGCATTATTCTTATATTGAGCAGGATATCGTCCGATACTTTTTTTGGCCCTCGTCGTAATAAATCTTTAAAAAAAATCAATAAAATTTTCAAGGAAAAATGCGTTAAACTTCTCCAGTCTTTATTATTTCACAGATAGTCTCAAAAATTTAATTGAAAAATTTGTTTAAACAAGACATTTTTGAGTAAAAAAAAAATTTGTTTATGCAAATAGTACGAAAATATGTCTGTTTCTGTCCTCTTTCAGAACTTCTACAGAAAAAAAAAAAAGAAGCTAACATTAGCCATAATTTATGGGCCATCATCAATATAAAAAAAAAAATAAATAAAAAAAGACAGACACTTGATGTGAGACCTCTTATATAAATTAATACTATTTAATTGACATTAGAACTGCAATGTTTACAAACGTTTAATTGGGCTGGCCATAATCTGGTAGAGGTCATAGTTGTATACCTTGTAGACTTTGAAGCAACGCCTTCTTTCTCAATAAACAAAGTTATTTAGTTTAAATTTTGAACTTTGGCAAAGTCCAAAGTCCCCCCAAACAATCAATTTTTCTGTTAAAATTTTTCAAATGATAGTGATGTATATTATCTCTGCTGTTAACATTCCAAGTTTAAAGAAAATCGTTTCCATTCCTTTTTCAAGAATTCACAGCAACCAAAATATTTGTTAAAGTGAAATATACATAATTTGTTAGGTCGCGGCTCCCTTTGAGGGACTAATTTTGCCTCGCTATTTTAAAATTATTTCATCGCCCGCATACTTCCCACGCCTTCCACCCTTTTTTAGCTCCCTCTTGTGGGGTGGGATTGGCGGTGCCTTTAATCTTTCCTGATTCCCGCCTTTTCGATTAATTTTTCCCACACTCTTAAACCGTTCTCCTTCTACAAAATTTCCTCACTTTTCGTCCAGCTCTCGCCTGTGCAACTGTACTTCCGCTTCTTTCTAAGCAGTTAGTCGTGAGTGTAAAATTCGCCTTATATTGATTCGCCGTATTCGCGCCTTTCGATAACGAATTAATATTCGTATCTTCTTGAGATCAAGTCGTTCTTTCCTCGCCATCTCTGGAGAATCACTCACCTTCCGCGCCTGGCTCTTCTAATACCATCAGCAGTTATCAACAACAGCGTCATCAGCTTCCACGGAGCACTCTCACTCCCTTCCTTTCACCTGAGATCCTTTCTTTCGCCACACACACACACAACACACACAAATACACGTACACGCCACAGCTTCCTCGACCGTTCACCTATCGTCGCAGCTTCGCCCTTGCGATTCAGCTTCACCACTCTCCAGGTAAGTCGCAAGCTTCTTCCTTTGCATCTCCTTTTTATTTTAATTTTATTTATTTATTTTTTTGTATTTCACTTCTTGGCGTACGTTCGCCCTCGCACCTTGGGTGTCTGCCGCGCAGACATAATTTAATAAACACATGTAACAATAATTATTGTGAAGTACGTGTAGAAAATAATTGATTCATTAGCAGTACGATTGTTAAAGGGAACAGTATTCACTAAAAATTTTTTGCAGTCCTCAAGTGACTAAAAATATATATTTTCTAGTGAAAACTCGATTTCAACAACATATGATCGCAACATTTCCTCTTAACATCCCCACAAGGAAAAGTGAAAATTTTACCTCTAAAAGTGAAAGATTTTTTTGCTAATTATAACAAATATTTATTTATTACTTGCTTATAAATACAATTTGTATAAAGGGGTTTGACCTGAACATATATTTACAATAGAACTTAAATCACAAAATAAAATACCTATTCTGTAACAAATAAACTGAGAACACAAAATGAAGTAAATGAAAAAAGTAGATTAACATGTTTTATCCATACACGAATTCTTCTTAGTAACAAATTTGCTGGTATTATTATATATATTAAAAAGGATAAATGTACACAAACTGAATTAAAAAGAAAAATACTGGAATCAAAATAAAAAAATTAAAAAAAATAAAAATATGAGAATTTAATAGAAATACATAAATATCAAATTCTTAATTACTCAAAATAAAACTTCTTATTTTTAACGCTTTAGTTACGTAAATGTAAATATATTTCACTTGGTGCTGACTATCGAAACATAATAAATTTACCATAACTGTTTTAGGTGGTGGCACATTAATATATTCTGTTAGGAACTTACACCTTAAGGAATCGAAAATTGGACATGTTATTAAAAAGTGCATAATATTGTCCTTGTCCTCTTTGCATAGGGGGCAAGGCGCCTCTGAATTGAACTTATATAATTTCCCATCAACAAATAGTTGGGGCTTTTTCTGGGAAAACAGTCTAAGTTGGCAGGCAACCTGGGTCACATTTATGTTACATTTAAAATGAATATATTGTTCACTTGAACCAAAACTGCTGATGTTTCTAAAAATAGAATTAAATTTCGAATTTATCGCAATGTCAACGTCCTTACAGATGAGGTGATTATTGAAACTGTTATAATATCAGGCATTCTGCTAGAAGGGAAATCTACATCTTGTTGGTCAAATATATTTTCGGCACCAATAATAATGAAACATTTACGCGTATTTGTGACCCAGTTGAATGGAATGCTCGCATTGTCAATATTTGCTAAAAGCGCTTCATAGCAGATACGAGGAATTCTTTCGCGCGGCATAGTCAGGATCTTCAACCACCAACAGAGGCAGTGCGTTTAAAAACTTTCGATATTATATGTATAATGCCAATTTCAAGTCTCACAAAACAGTCGGGCGGGTTTCTAGATAGCCTCAACAAATTTTTGTAAAATCTTAGAGGTATTCTTTCTGCAATTTCCGCGTAGCGGAGCCCCCATAACTCCGATGAATACAGGAGAACGCTAGAGACAAGAGAATTAAATAGATAATTCTTTACATCCCAAGAATCCGATTTTATCTTCGACAACAAAGAGAGAAACAGAAGAAACCGCAATATTATAACAAATATATGTGAGCGTAGAATCAGACACACTAACTTACAAAAGTCGTGATTTTAATGTTTTTATATTAATATATTGTAAATACTTGCATCTATTTAATGTCCAAAAAAAAAAAAAAGAAAGAAAAAAGTTTAATCTATATTCCAATCCGTTTAAAAGTTAGGTGAACAACACTAAATGCTTAAAATAATATTTTACTTAACGTCTAAAAAAATTCTTTTTTAGTTTTTCTTCATTCCTGAAAACTTTCGGTTTTGAATACTAAGAAGAATTAAATGTGTGGGAAAATTCCAAATTTGAAAAAATTTAATTTACAGGAAGTTAATTTTAACCTTTTCTCACTTTTTTGCATTTTCTTTATACTTTATTTTAAAATGCTACTTTAATTTAATATTTTACTTTTATGATTTCTATAAAATTTAATATACTAATTATAGTAACTTGGAAGAAATAGCAGTATTGAACTGAATATGAGGGTTTCAGAGCTGAAAAGCTAGCAAAGAACTACCCCCCAGACAGCATGAGTGTGAATCATAATTATGCAGGCCACAGTTCTTGGGAAACTAGCATTTTCGTAAGCTCCTATTAACAGTAAGTATAACCGTTTCCCTTTAATATACAGTATCGGATTAAACCCAGCGAAGCCCTTAGGTAGTCACTATTTAAAGGTTCCTTCGTAAATTATCTCCTAATACGTTTTTAATTCAACCAACCAACCAATTTTAATAAAACGATATTATTAAATAAATTAAACATTAAATTATTCATATTAATAAAAAGATAATAAATATTAATTTTTATAAGCCAACAAAATTTTAAAATATTCACATTTCTCAATTTGTTCATGGTGGATTCGTTTGTTTCAATCTTTTGGATACAATGGTTGCATTCAAGAACATATTATTATTATTATTAATATTGTTGAAAATGGATTTTGAGGTTCGGTTATAAAAAAAAAACTCTTTTATAAATTTCTACCGACATTTCGGCAAATTCATTGCCTTCTTCAGGGTCTCAGCAATATTGATGTTTTTGGTGTTCGTTACGACCGCTGTATTCAATGTTGAAAATGGATTTTGAGGTTCGGTCATACAAAAAAACTCTTTTTTAAATTTCTACCTACGTTTCGGCAAATTTATTGCCCTTTACAAAAAACCTTTAAGGCAATAAATTGGCCGAAACGTCGGTAGAAATTTAAAAAAGAGTTGTTTTGTAGTCGTAACGAACACTAAAAACATCAATATTGCTGAGACCCTGAAGAAGGCAATAAATTTGCCAAAACGTCGGTAGAAATTTAAAAAAGAGTTCTTTTGTATAACCAAACCTCAAAATCCATTTTCAACATTGAATACACCGGTCGTAACGAACACCAAAAAAATTATTATTATTATTATTATTGGGCAACACCCTAACAAAACATAAAGATCAAATTTGTCTGACTTCATTTTTGGATTGGGTGAAAATTTCTTATAAATTTTATATTAACTGAGATTGTTCATATTCTTCAGTTTTATCAATCCCTAATAACCTAAACTGTAGTGAACTCTTTGGAACTTTGTAACAAATCTTTTGGACCCATTGTTTTGTGATCCTTAAAAGAAGAGTGGGAGTTCATAGGCCGTATTAATAGTGCCTATTTATAATCAGGCACTATTAATACGAATAGTGTCATTTTCTACCTATTGAAGGGCTCTTTTTGAGTTAACCCATCATTACGAATAATAAAAACTGTAGATTTTTAAGCTATGCTAATGCCAAACAGGGTGATGTCTAGAGTTTTCAGGCGAACAGATGTTACTGGTGGATTGTTGAATGAGTTCGAGAATTATACAAAAAAAAAGGAAATCACAATCTCTTAATCTTAATCGGCGACATCTTATCGAAGGCAACATTTTCAAACTCATTGATACTCTTTAGATTAGATTAGATTAGAGTTGTTGGGTGGGCTATACCCTGTAAGTAAACCCAAGGAGTTCAAGGGCGTTCACCACTAGATCCCTTTTTGCGTTACTATCTCCCCTGGTCACTGAGTACTAAAGATTTCGTATCGCACTTTGGTTATTGTTACGCAATCAAATAGCAGGTGGTGGACCGTCTCCTCCTCCTCCTCCTAACACAGTCTGCACAAGGACTGCAAAACTTATTAGCCCCAATTTGTACAGAGGTTTCCTGAACTTACCGTGACCTGTAAAACAGCCCCGTGACCAGAGAGATTTGGTTCTACTGATACCCTTTACACTGTTGAATATGCCTTTAGACACATGTATTATTCCACTGACAATCATCAACCGTTGATATCTGAAATAATTACGATTTTTCTACCTTTTTAACCACACTTCCCAAAAATACCAACAAATAAAAATTAATAACAATAACAATAAGAAAAAAATTTCTAATTTAAAATATTAATAAAAAAAAACACTTAGATTGTAGTAGGAAATAATGTAGAAATAAATACAAAGGTCATTGTTGAAAATATCAAGATATCAGGTTGAGTAAAATAAATTGACTGAAACTGATTTATTTTATCTGAAATTGTTTTGGAATGGATTTCAAGGTATTATGGCCCACGCATAAATATTTTCTTCTTAGGAAAAGTCTACTGTTATTATTGATACGTTACCATTCTTAAATTACAAATATTTATTTTTCATTTTATTATCTTTTATTATTATTTTTTGTTTATTTATTTTGTTAATACTGTTATATTTATATGTTGGGTAGGTAAACAATACAGAACTCGGTAAAAACATAATATTTCAGTTAGTTAAGAGTCCGTTAATAACCACACTCTGCATAGTATACTTCTAACCATTATTTAGGACCTATTGTTAGAACCCAACACTTCACAGAATAATTTTTCTCTTAATTTTTCTCTCTTATAAAAACTTTTGTTGCTTGCTCTGTCGTAAAAATGTGTTATCCTGAAATTTGTGGTTGTTAAAGTTGCATTCTTGAAATAGATTCTCTATTTATTCATAACACGAATGCTGTTAAAGGAACTATTGGTTATATTCGGGATCTCGAGATGTACTATATGAAGTTCGAATGACAATATTTCTTCTAGTATGTCATCCGTCTTAGTATGCATATTTCTTTTAATCCTGATCGGTTTCGGATTTTCATCTATTGTCAGAGTAAATTTATCAAAAGATCCTGCAGAGACTTCACTTCAAGTATTGATTAAACTTGACGCTCCACACTTGTTGTTTTGATTATTATATGGAAACAATGGTCCGTTGCACTGCGACCTACACTGTCTATTGTACTATGCCCCTCGATGCCGTAGCCTAGCTTACAGCACCCCCAAAACAGGTTAAGATCCCTAGGGAATGTTAATATCCTGAGGGCTCTAGGAAGTGTATGTTCCCCTCCTTTTTTTTGGTAACTACCATGTTCCTGAACCTTCTCTGGAAATTTCACATAACAGATGTCCATTAGGAGATGTATTGGAGTTTCCTCCATCTCCCTACAGAATCTGCACATGGTGTCACTCTTCAAGCCCTGAGTCTACAATGCCTCGTTAGGAAACCCGTAAAAATGCGGAGCTTATTTTTACTGAGGCCGATGCAAGCTTTAGACCTCGCTGAGTTTTAATTTCACAAAACAGTTAAGAATGTGGAACGCTTCACGAGGATTTTGCGTGTCATCCTTGCGCAGGAACCACTGTTTACATTCAGGATCACGAGATATGGTTTGAAGTTTGAAGCTAATATTTTTAATTGGAAATATTAACGGTGATGTTGACAAGAAGAATAGAACTCCTTCTATTTTTACTTCTTGTATTCTCACTGTGGGGTGGTTCTGGATACAATTCAGTACACTTACAGTCATTACTTCCACTTATTCTAATTTTAGAACTCGTTACGCGACATTATGGGCGTCTGTTTTCATGTAAAATCTACAAAAAATTAAGACATCTACAGATGACAATCAACAAATCTAATGTCATTTTTTATTTTGGCCCTTCTTAGTAGCTAATATTTATCGTATGAAAATCACAGAATAAGGATTGCACTTTCAGTCTTTATTGAGTAAAAATCCGAGGGACTAAACATTACCTATTTTGTTGGACGAACAAATGATACCCAAATTATTTTAACTATAAATGAAATAGTCGATGAATGAAAATTCCACTAGCAGTATAAAACGAAAATAAAAATGGCCTTATGTGGGCATAATTTAGGGTAGGCCGGCCGAAATCTGCTCGGGACATGTCTTCTCTCAAATTCCTTGCGTATTCCTATTATTAGACTTTCATTTCTTTAATAACTTACGATGATCACTGAACCAGACTGACCGGAGAACATATGTAGTTAAGTACTTATTTAGTATTCATAGTTTGTTAGTACAAAAATTACCATGTTTCCATTTGCTAATGCCCACATTTAGCTATTTAATTTTAGCGGAAATGTTAGCAATTTTATTTTTCCATTATTGTTGGAATGTTTTGAGGTAATATGAGAACTTAAAAAACATACTTTTAAAGGGTTATGGGAGGGCAAGTTGTGTGAAAGTAATATAATTAAAACAAGAAAAATGAGTAGACGGTCTAAATTTTCATATTACTTTTACGCCTGTACATAGGATCTAACAGGAAAGTTATTCAGAAAAATTTGACAAACGTAAGAATCATTTCACTAAATCATTTCTCTTACTGCCAATTGGGTTGTCACTGGAAATACCCAGAGGCATATTTTGAGGTTTTCTATGGATAAAATATTTTTAGCGTATGATCTGTCTGTATGTCAGTGTGCATGCCGTATCTCTTTTCCACTAAATTTTACATAAAATTTCTATTTGGAAGTACGTACGACTTTACTCATTTTGTTTTTTATTGTTTCGATATTTTCCTAAAAATGGCTTCAGCATTTTTCTTTAAACTTCGCAGATTACACACCATATAATCCTATCATTTTTATTTAAACAATTTTTTCTGTAAGTAGAGAGCGCTGCAAATTTTGATTTTCCTTTCAAATGCCACTTCATTACAATTTTATGCTAAAACTATCATAATATTTAAGCAACATTCAAAGTTTCGCACCAATTCTTTATTTCATGAAAATCGGTTAATTAAAAATGCAGCTTTCTGAGATTTTATGGAATTTGAAACAGCTTTACCAATTTTCTTTAAACTCTGTAACATTAACTCAGCGAAAAAAAGTCTGTGTGCTGTTTTCTGGAATACTGTGTAATCACATTGCAATACTACTTGGTAATTTATGTTAATCAAATATAGCCCAAATCTTACTATATGCTAGAGCAGCGTTTTCCCAACTTTTTCCGAACGCGGGGACCGGTATTTCTGCGATATTTTTCAAGGTTTATTCAATTATGTAAAACAAAAAATGATTCAGAATTCATAATAATAACAAACTTTGTTAAAATGTTTCTTTTAAATAATGAAATCATATTTTCAAAAAACTGTAAGGTTTCTTTTTAAGTAAATTACAAAAATTAAAAAAAAAAAACGAATAGCTAACTGAACAAGTTATAAAGTGAACAATTTTAAAGATAATTTAATTAAAGAATTTACGAAATTGGTAATTAACCTATTAGCATGAATTTTTCAAGTGCATAGCGAAGTATGCATGATGACCAAGAAAAATTAGATGTTTGCAATTCTCCAACTGAAGAAAAAGTAAATGTGATATCTGGATAAGGAACGTTGGCCCAACAAGAGAATGCATATTTCAGTTAAAAATTGGGCAAAATGAAAAACGTCTACTCTGGCTTTGGAATAAGCGCAATGGAGAGATGTCAATATCTCTATCAAACCAGAGATATAATTCAAGTAAAGCAGTATAATGGACGTGAGAAGTAAAGAGCATTAGAGAGAATGGATTTTAGAGAAATAAACCAGATGATATGCTGAACACTGTATAATAAACAGTACGCACAAACTGCAAGGACTTTACAGTAAAATAGAAGTTAGATAGCGAGAGAAATATAAAGAGACATACTAGCTGAGTAATAAGAAGGTAGTAGATAGGTTGCTGATTGGATATAAACTGGTCGTAAACTCTCCTGAACTGTACTGCTATCGCTCCATTTATATGAATCTAACTGTCCCTTCCTAGCCTAGGTGGGGAGTAACTAACTTTTGATTCATTTAATGTCTGCTTCTTCACTGTTCGGATCATATGAATTTTTGATGATTAGGATCGCATTACAAACAGTTCTTCTCTTATCTTAAATAACCTGCGAAGTTCTATCAAACCAATTGAGTTTACTAATTTAGGATTAAAACTGAAAATAGAGACAGTATGATCAAAACACTTGTATAGGAGATACCGTGTGGAAGACCGACTGACTCAAGGATCCTTCCCGAAGAGATGATTCAAGATAATAGTGTAATGGAATCAGATATTAGATGTAATGGAATCGTTTGATGTGTGATTCCTGGAGTAGCAGATGTCTTGAAGAGGGCGGAAGTTAGTTTGAGAGATTTGGAAGTTAGTGCTCGAATTATTAAACGGTTTTTTATATAAAATAAACTGTATTTTAACAATAATTTAAACGTGATAAATGGTAACTAATAACTATAATAAAATACTTAATAATAAATAGAAGATAAATAGCTGATAATTTAGAATGGTTAAAATAACGAACTAAAGTGCACAACTACGAGATTGATAAGTTGAATATAACTGTGAATTGCGCTCGTGTATAGTTTGGTCGTAGATGATATAATAATCCTCTCGTCGTATATCATAGAGTTTATATATACTGTTGTTCACACTCACACCAAGATATCTGTCTTAGTGTGCGGCCTTGTGCGACCTTCGTAGTTTTCTGACCTTATTTAGTGGCCATACTTATCGCGGTGCCTGCCTTTTGATGTGAGAATTGATGAAAAGGCTTTGTTGTTTGTTTGGTTGACCGCGGCTGTCGGCGGCCAACAGTGTTACTGTTTTCACCCTTTGTTGATTATTTCTTTGGCGTACTTTGCCGATGTCAATGACTTTGCCATGTCATTACAATAGCATTGTTACACTAGTCTGCTGCCACTGTGAAACGTTCCCCAGAGAAACATCAAAATCCAGATCACACTTTACAAATAGCGATTTCCACTGAAGAAACCAAGATCATGGTGATCTTATTGATAATTTCAGTACTGCAAAAATGTTTTGTTGTTGTAATTCTAGGAAAACAAATATTCTAACATTAAAAATGTATCTTTAGCGTTAAGATAAAAAACAGATCAATCGAAGTTTCCAAATAAAACTTAAAATTTAAAAATCCCAAACCTGCCGGGCATAACAAAGTATCGAACGGTTAATAAACCGAGAATAAATTGAATTATTAAGCAAAACAGGATTAAATTCTGAAAAAAAGTTATTCCAAAAATGCTATTGATTTCCTTTTTTGTCGTCACACTTTTCTTCCTTAAATAGCAGAAAATAAAAGGTTGGACGTCATACGAACTCCAAGATATCTATATAGTAATGCACGACTTCTATAGATTCAGCCTAGTATGACCAACGTTCAGCAGAGGATAATCTGCCACCTCTTTTAAATATTAGTATTTTGTACTTCACTATCAAGTTCCACTGTTCACAGTAAGAGTCCAGAATACTGATATTTCTTTGTTGACTTCAATAGGATTGCCGGCTAGCAAAACCACATCATCAGCATACAATGTGTATTTTTATCTTTGTATTTCCAACTAGGATTCCTTCCTCTAACATAGATGTGAGATCATCCAAGAACAGAGAAAATAAGATATTTTACGATTCTATCGTTTATATAATATTAATAGAAATGTCATGTGTTACCAAAATTCTGAATTTGAAGACAATCGTCTCACAAGATGTGCCATTTTTTTTTTTTTGTCTAATATTTCGGATGAACTTATATAAATTTTTAATTATATGTTAAATTGGATAAATGAATAAATAAATCATTACTATATAGATTTTTGATTAAGAGAAAGCTATGTGAGTGTTTCACGCCAGATTTTTTTTTTAGTTCATTATAATGTATAACAGTAGATTTTTGAAATGTGTTTTTTGTCTGCTTTTAGAACATTTATGTATTAATTTTCCACTAAACTCCTAAACTTCATGAGAAAAATTAAGCTCCTGTAAACTTATGATGCGAATTTTATGGAATCCCTATAAATCCAATGTAAACATTAAACTAAATAATAAATGAATCCAATTTCAATTTACTGTCGTATATTTAGTTAAATCAGGAATTCACCAATACAAATGTGCCGTGTAATTGCACCAACGAAACTCCTACTACAATATACTACAATATAAATCACTTAGTATTGTTGGGTGAGAGCGTCACACTATATGTACGTGCATTCAGTTAATTTAGAGTAGCCGTTTTAACCCGTTCCACCGTGTTCGCTTCCAAACTAATAGTATTCCAAACTACCCTAGAAAGCTTAATCAATGGTTCGCAATACATTTTGCCAATTTATATAAATACTAATGGATATTCTGAACGATATAATTCTCACATTATATTTCATGCGAGAATGCTAGATAATGGTGAAATTATTTACAACTCGCTACATTTTGTAATTGTGTTTAATTTACGCTGTACTGTATATATTACATATATGTGATGATGACTAGCTGTTTCTTTTCAAGTACATAAATTTATCAACAATATAATGGGGTAATTAATTTTGGAGGTAACACTTTACTTTTTAGATTATTTCAACTATTTCTATTGGACCGTTTATCTCAGATCAGGTTCGAAAATTTAACACAATCGTCTTTTATTTCCTTCCTCTTATAACAATAAGAGAATATATATGTTAGCTAAACTGGCCACCAATCATAAGGTTTGTTCGTGCAGCAGTCCCAAACCATCAGGAGCATGCGCACAGAGATGTTCGTACAGCAATTTCTCAAACTCAAACGCTTTCCAACTCAGAGTAATGTGTTCGTGCTGTTTCTCAAACTGTCAGCAAACTATCATAGCAATCAGAGCTCAAAGCTCTAACAGATTTCAAACTGACAGTCCGACGCATGCGCAAAGCATTTTAACGCATTAAATTATTTCTTATTCTGCTTCTCCGACTGTCTTGGCCAATATTCCTTTCTTTTTTTATGTACTTAACCTGTGTTTGTGGATATAACCATTTAGAATAATTTGGAGTTTTGTGCTATCTCAGCCAGTCATTTAAAAGTATACGAATAGATATCTCGTACTTTATGCCGTACTCAATGTCTAGTTATTTATTTGCAATATCCTAACCATTTTTAATGAAACTGATTTCTTACAGATATATGAGCTAATTTATTACAGATTTAGAGCTAATAACTGTGTAACTAACCTTCCATTATTTTTTCCTGAATGCTTTATAATCATCACGGTTCAATACTGTGGGTTCTCAAAGAGTGCAGCACCTCCCTCCAGCAGGCGAGGAAGATAGACAAGAGTAGTGGGTAGAGTGGTGTGTGAGAATTTCAAGTTAGTAGGAGTAGTTGGTCAGACCGGGCGCAGTAAGACGTATTTATGTAAGAAGTGTTTAAAAGTGTTGTATCAAGATTTATATTGATAAGATTTATCTGTAAAGAAGTTAAAAGACGAATACTGTATATTAACTGTTTTATTAATTACTGATGTTATTATTTTCCATTAGAAGGCGCCTTTAAAATAAGTAAACTATTAGAAGTCTTTATAAACACTAGGTATGTTTGTAAGTATTCCATTTTATTGAACTTAAATAAATTGTATTGAGTTGTTTCTCATTTAATATTGAAATTACATTATCTCTTTTATTTCAAACCCTTTACATTACTTCAAATCCCACACATATATTTGGGGGCCGCGTCCGGGATAAAAGAAAATTAAAGGGATAAAAGATAAATAATAAATAAATATAATAAATAAATAAAAGAGGTAGTGTGTTTAATTTTGTTTATAACTATTCGTTTGTTTGATTAAATTTAAGTTATTTTAAATTCGATGAGTTGATGTGTAAAAGAGGTAGTGTGTTTAATTTTGTTTATAACTATTTGTTTGTTTGATTAAATTAAGTTATTTTAAATTCAAATTTAAAATTAAATTATTTTTCTCTTATTTATCTATATTTATATAAATCGCTTTTATTTTATTTTTAAGAAACCAATACGTATTTACATATAATACGCATTGTGAAAGATTAGAATACTTATTAAGCGTTAATTAATATAACGATTTATAGTAGTTAATCACAGTTATAAATATTCTGAATATTGGAATTTAAAAAAAAAAATAATAGAGAAATATTAGGAAGAGTTGTGCAATATTCACTCCGCATCACATAGTGAAGCAGGAACTCTTGAGTTATTTCCGCTGCTAATCGGATTTACAGATTGAAGAAATAATCTTTGAATTCTTACACTTCTATTATCAGATTAAAATTTAAGTAAAACATAAAAATCTACTATTGCATGAAAATGACTACGTTAGGAGATATTAATGCTGTTTCTAAAAATATTAAAGCTGCGTCTTTCCACTCAGTTAGACTGCTTTACAAATTATTGTTCGAGAAGGAAGGAGATCGAACGAGTAGAAAAAAGGTAAGCGAGTTCACAGGCTTTCAGTTCCGGCCAGAGTCAAAAGAATATGTGGCGAAAATTAAGTATGTTCAAGAAAATTATTCTATTAATGATCTTATTCTGATTTCTGCCATTTTGGAATTAAATCACAATCAGACGAAGGAGCAGCTTGCTGAGAGTATTTGCGATTCTCTTATAGATTTAAATGCATTAATGAAATCTGTCGAAGGATCGTGTCATAACGAAGAAGAAGAGAGAGAAGAAATAGTTGGAACGCTTCACGAGAATGTCTCTCAGATTGGTTCAAGGTCATCTGGTTTACACACACAACAATGTCCCATTGTTTTTCATGAATTATAAAGATGTCGAAAATTCGATTAGTTCGTTTGATGGTTTGAGCAATTATCCAGTGGAGAAATGGATCTCAGATTTTGAAGATATGGCTGAACTATTTAATTGGACTGATCTAGATAAGTTTGCATTCGCAAAAAAGTCATTGAAAGGGTTAGCAAAATTATACATTCAAGGAGAAAAATCTGTAAAGTCATGGAACTCACTGAAGACAGCACTAAAAAATGAGTTTGGGTCAAAGCTCAGCAGTATACAATTGCATCAAATGCTTTCTAAAAGAAAACTACCGAAAGATGAAACAGTGCAAGAATACTTCCTAAATATGAAAGAATTAGCAAGTAGAGGTAGTGTTGAGCTTGAATCATTGATCCGATATGTGATAGATGGATTGCCAGGAGATCCAGAAAATAAGATGATCCTCTATGGCGAAACGAATATTTCCGAATTCAAAGGAAGCTACAGAGCTATGAAGAGTTTCAACTGAAGAAAGAACAGAAGAGTTCTAATAAGCCTAATATAATAAGAAATTTTCAGAAGATAAAACCCAACTTTAAACAAACCGCGATTAGATGTTTCAACTGTGGAAACCAGGGCCATAAATCTGTAGAATGCAAATTCAAAGAAAAGGGCTCTAAATGCTTTGCATGCAACCAGTTTGGGCATAGAAGCTATGAGTGCGACAATAAAAATCGACACTCTACTGTGCGAAAAGTAGACATTCAGCAAAGGTACAATACATGCAAAAATGTCAGTATAAACGGCCAAGATTTAATAATGTTGGTCGACACCGGAAGTCTGGTGAATGTATTGAAGAAGCAATCTTATCATAGTATTGGTTCACCCAAGCTGGATAAGTCAGAAATAGTGCTGAACGGTTTTGGAAAATCTAGTGTGAAAGTAGAAGGATTATTCCAATGCGAAATATCTATAGATAATGAGATATAGACAACAAGGTTTTATGTTGTATCAGATAAATTTATGGATACAGATGGTATTATTGGCAACGAATTGTTAGCGGAGGCTGATCTAATGATTACTGGAGAAGGCATAAAAATCAGGCCACGTCGAAAAGTAAAATCGAGATGAAGTGGTTGAGACGCCTCTTATGAGAATCACTATGGTTGAATCGGACGATCTAAATATAGAACCTCAAGCTTCGACAGAGAGCAAACAGAAGATTGCAGAATTAATTTCCAACTATAAACCTAGTAGGCAGAGGGCTGTTGACCTGAAAATGAGGATTATTATGAAGGATGAAGAACGTATAGCAAGTCAACCTAGACGCTTACCCTTCACAGAGCGAATCATTGTTGAGCAACAAGTTGAAGATTGGCTCAAAAATGAAATAGTGGAACCAACTACCTCAGAGTTTGCAAGTCCGGTTGTAGTTGTAAGAAAGAAAGATGGTTCCCCAAGAATTTGTATAGATTACAGGAAGGTAAATAAGGTGATATCAAAGGATAGGTATCCACTCCCTTTAATCGAGGATGTTTTAGATAGGCTTCAGGACGCAATCATTTTTACCTCCTTGGACTTGAAAAATGGCTTCTTTCATGTTGAAGTAGATCAAGAAAGTCGAAAATATACAGCATCTGTAACACATAATGGGCACTACCAGTTCTGCAAAATGCCTTTTGGACTTTGCACTTCCCATTCAGTTTTTCAAAGATATGTAAACCACATTTTTAGAACACTAATAAATGAAGGAGTCGCAGTTCCCTATATGGATGATATTATCTTACCTGCAAATAATGAGCTAGACGCTATCAGCAAGTTAACGACAGTTTTGGAAATAGCAGCCGAACATGGTTTAGAACTGAACTTGAAAAAATACCAATTTTTAAAAAGGAGAATAGAATTCTTAGGACAATAATTGAAAAGGGCAAGATAGCACCATCTCCTGAAAAGACAAAAGCAGTTATGAATTTTCCGGAACCCAGAAGGATTAAGCAACTTCAAAGTTTCCTAGGGCTAACCGGCTACTTTCAAAAATTCATTCCTTTTTATTCTCTAATAGCCAAGCCATTAAGCGACCTATTGAAGAAAAACAAAAGAACGGCTTTAACGAATTGAAAAAAATACTTTCCAGTAGACCCGTTCTAAATATTTACAATCAAAGAGGTGACATAGAGATTCATACTGATGCATCCAGTGAAGGATTCGGAGCTATCTTATTGCAGAGGTCATTTGAAGACAATATGTTTCATCCTATATACTACATGAGTAAAAAGACCAATGATGCAGAGAAAAAGTACTGTAGCTATGAACTCGAGGTCTTAGCTATCGGCACTAAAGAAATTCAGAGTTTACGTCTTAGGTGTTCCATTTAAAATCGTTACAGACTGCTCAGCGTTTGAAAAAACTATATCTAAAAAAGACTTGTGTACCAGAGTAACTAGATGGTTTTTGCTATTGCAAGAATATCAGTTTACTGTGGAACATCGCACAAACCCAAGAATCGACACGTGGATTCACTGAGTAGGAATCCAGTTTTCATGATCCAAACAGACGAAGTAGTTGTTAAGATTCTCGACGCACAATGCTCTGATAGCAAAGTAAACGCTATTAAAGAAGTCCTGATATGTAAACCTTATGATAACTATATTATGAAGAAAGGATTGTTATACAAGTTATATGATGGGATCGAAGTACTAGTAATTCCTGAATGCCTGCACGTAGAAATTATTAATCGGGTTCATGGTGATGAACATTGGAGCGTCCAGAAGACAGAAAAATTAATAAGACAAAAATATTATATTGAGGGTTTAAAGAAAAAAGTGGAAAAGGTTATTGCCAGTTGCGTACAGTGTATCCTAGTAAACAGAAAAGGAATACACAGGAGGTAAACAGGAAGGATTCTTCCACCCACTCAACAAAGAAGATCTACTACTACATACTTACCATGTCGATCACTTAGGCCCATTGGAAACCACAAATAAAAATTACAAATACATCTTCATAGTCGTTGATGTCTTTACAAAGTTTGTGTGGTTGCATCCGACCAAAACAACGACAGCAAAAGAGATGATTACTAAACTAGAGCAACAAAAACCTATTTTCGGAAATCCGACCAATATAACTTCAGATCGTGGAACAGCATTTACAGCACATGAGTTTGAGGAATACTGCAATGAAGAGGGCATTAAACATCGCAAGATTGCTACAGGTCTGCCAAGAGCCAATGGACAAGCAGAAAGTATAAATGCTATAATTGTTCCAGTATTGACTAAATTATCAATAGAAGACCCTTTGAAGTGGTAAAAACATGTTGGAAAAGTGCAACAAATTATTAATGCTTCCGAAAATCGAAGTATTGGCACTTCACCTTTTAAACTAATGTTTGGTGTCACAATGAAGACTAAGCAAGATGAAGATCTTAGAAAAATAATCAACGAAGAGTTAAGACAACAATTTGATCAAGATCGAGACGACTTAAGAAAGAGCGCTAAGCATCAGATTAAGGAAATCCAAGAAGAAAACAGAAAATCATACAATTTAAGAAGACGACCGGCACATGCTTACAAAGTTGGTGACTTAGTCGCAATTAAGAAAACGCAGCCTTGTTCGAAGATAAAATCAAAGTTCATAGGTCCTTACAAGGTCGTAAAGGTAAAGCCAAATGATACATATGATGTAAGTAAAAAGGATACCAAGACGGACACTTAAATACTACTTGTGCTGAGTTTATGAAGCCATGGACATATAGTTATGAGGTATCATCCGAGGCGGATGATAAGCAGTACGGCCGAGCTATGGGTTTTCAAAGAGTGCAGCACCTTCCTCCATCAGGCGAGGAAGATAGACAAGAGTAGTGGGAAGAGTGGTGTGTGAGAATTTCAAGTTAGTGGGAGTAGTTGGTCAGACCCGGCACAGTAAGACGTATTTTTGTAAGAAGTGTATAAAAGTGTTTTATCAAGATTTACATTGATAAGATTTATCTGTAAAGAAGTTAAAAGACGAATACTGTAAATTAACTGTTTTATTAATTACTGATGTTATAATTTTCCATTAGAAGGCGCCTTTAAAATAAGTAACTATTAGAAGTCTTTATAACACTAGGTATGTTTGTAAGTATTCCATTTTGTTGAACTTAAATAAATTGTATTGAGTTGTTTCTCATTTAATATTGAAATTACATGATCTCTTTTATTTCAAACCTTTTACATTACTTCAAATCCCACAATACTGATCACAAAGCGTTCTTGCAGGTTAAGTATCCAACTGGGCATAGTGGAGCATGCGCGGTGAAACCAGTTTGCAAACCATCGGGAACTATCACAAACTCACTGCACGAACAAACCTATTACATCCTGCAGACTGACAGCGTTCTTTCAACCCTCTATAAAATTAAAAAAGAAGAAGAAATCATCTGTTTGTTTCTTTTTATAATACAATAGCCTATTCTACCAAATCATAAGTATGGATTCCGAAAACATCATCAGAACTAAACAAGCTCGTAAAAGCCATCGCTCCTTTTCTAAGAAGAAGAACGAGAAATGTCTGTTTCTTTGATGTCCTTCTAACTTTTAGTGGGAAGGGATTAGCTCAATGGTAGCGCACTGGGTAGCGCAACGCGGAGAACCCGGGTTCGAATCCAACCGTGCTACCTTTAGATTTTCTGTTCCCAGGAGCCTCTACAGCTCACTATCCGGTGATGGGTAGTGTTGTCTGTAACGAGAGAACACTGTCCGGAGCCCATAGATGTTAGGGCGCCTCAAATTAAAAAAACAAAAACTTTCAATATGAGGACTTTTTGTGTATAAGTAATGGAATGTTCCGATAATTGCGAGATAGATATTTCTCGTTCATCTACATTGTAGCAAATCAAGCATCCACTTAACTAAACCTGAGCTAATCCAAGTAGCAGTCTCAGTCACCTCTTTCCTTGAACTCTTATGCAGTTGAACTTCCCACAAACATTCAAAAACCATCCTACCTCCCTCTAAGGCTGATATGTATTCGTATTCATTTCTTCTTCAACTGTGACTCGAATCAATTTTTATTTTCGCTTCCTCTGTCATGAGCTTGCTTCTCTTGAACTTCTTCCGATCATTATAAATTTGAAAATCGAATTTTCAGCGAAAATAATAGGTCCTTTAAGAAAAAAAAGTTTCTAACCGAATGGTCTGGATGTGAATGTGTGAAGAAAATATCTCAATGACGTAAACATAAACTACATACACATAAATAAATTAGAAGGATTGCCAGAATTCCAAATTTGAAGAAAATCGGTTAACCGGAAGCGACTTTACAGAATATGTTACAAGTTTATTTCGGAGTCTTCTCTAAAACAGCTTCAACGATTTTTTTTTTTTTTGAACACGGATTGCTAAATACCACTTAATCATATCACATTCATTGAAAGAAATTTTTCTTTGGAATAATTATTTTCATATAGTTGATATACGATTATCAAATATATATTATAAATAAAATCAAAGATAAAAACATATCACTTATTTGTTGGTTTTTCCAAACACACACATTCCACGCAAAATAGATTCTGGAGGGTTTTTGGAAGCCTCTCAGTTACATTTAAATTTAAACTGATAGTCTTGATTTAGAGGGCGCTTAAAGTGTCCCCTCAGGTATATTTGTATAATCCCTACCACCTTTCTTTACGGCCAGCCCATCTAAACTTTGCAATGTTAAAGAATTTTTCGTAATTAAAATACTATTAATTGGAATAAGAGGAATAGATGGAATGGCTCATGGCTGCACATTGAATAGCAGTTCTAGTGTTTTTACCTCATAGCTATTCGCCATTTACAAAGCACTGGAACACGTGGTATCACATATATGCAGAAATTTCGTAATCTGTTCAGATTCTAGAAATTCGCTGGATACAATATGTAAATTAGACTTCGACAATGTATTGATCCAGACTATCCAAAATCGTCTGCATCAATGAGCTCAAAGTTACAAAAGATTAGACTTTCTTTGGATCCCCGGGCATGTTGGGATCAAATATAATGAAGCTGCAGATAAGGCTGTTAAAGATGTTTGCCTCAGTGTATGATAAATAAGATTTTCTACTGCCACATGATTGGAAGATTTTTTTGGGAAATTAGGTATTATCTCAATGGAAGCAAGACTGGGAATCACTTCCATTAACTAATAACTTAAGAAATATTAAGTCAGAAACCAAGAAATGGATGACAACATGTCGAGGGTCACGTCGGGAACAAGTTATACTGGCAAGACGAAGAATCGGCCACACGATGTTAACCCACAGATACATCTTTAGAGGTAAGCCACAGCGATATATGGCCCTTGCGATGAAGCATTAACCGCCAGCATTTTCTTTTAGAGTGTCCGAAATGTACTTCAGCCAGGAAAGATATAGGGTAAAGCTAGAAGAGATGACGGGGTAGGAGAGAAGACGCAGGCTTTGCTTCTCTTGTTTGCCACCACGTGGCGTCATGGAAGTTAGCCCAGGGAGCAGAGAGATCAGAAGCGAACGTATTGCAAAATCTTCAGTTATTTTGTGTTTCTTCTGTGTTCTACAACATTTATACGCATCAGCTATATCTGGTGAACACCTGAATTTTCATAACGCTTAGTAAATTGTTTTTATTTTTTACATACTATATTAATTGCAATTGAAATGAAAGATTTCCTGCTGTCGTTAAAGTTGGACTCATAGACATAGTGTTTACTAAGTTTCATATCGATCAACCATGTTACCTTTACAGAAGGGACGACTCCTACCTATGGTGCGTCATCTATCCTACCATAGTAGGAGAGACGGCCATATGTAATGTAGTGTATTTGTATTTTGTTTCTGGAATAAATAAGTATGTCTTTATTATGAAAAATAACATTTTTTTGTAGATAATAGTAGTTGACATATGTTTTATACGCATTATCTCTTTAATATATCTCCTATATTTTGATAACTTTGAAATGTGCGTCATCTCTCCTAGCTTTACCCTAAATATTGCCAATAACTGAAAGAAATACTGGGCGATAATGATGGTAGTATAAGGAAAACATTGCATTACATTAAAGGTATAAATTTTTTTGATTTAATATGACACTATACTAGGGTATGTAGGTAGAATTAGAATTTTATGTGACTAGCAGGATCGAAGTTAAACATAAGTTACTTATATTAGGTGCGAATGACCTTAGATGTTTTGCATCTTAAAAAAAAAAAAAAGAAGTTGTTCACAGCAGATTTTTAGCTTTATTTTTAATTTGAAAAAAGTAAATTATAATAAAGTGTATAAAGTATAATAAAGTAACTTAAATATAGTATAAATATTGGAGTTCATTTGCAAACTATTCCCAAATGACGTGAAATAGATAAAATTAAATTAGTCATCAAAAACTTCCAGGATTTTGTTCCTTATTTTCTTGTTATTGGCAATTAGATAATTGAATGGTGTTTTAATAAGTTTCTTTTTATTTATATTCATACTTCTTTGAACATTTTATTTTATGTACATTTCTTCCTTTTTATCTTATTAATTTTTATTGCGCTCAACTATTTTTTTTGTCAGACGTTTACAATTTATTTAAGGCAATATACTAATGTCATATTGTAAAATAGATTCTATACTTCTTTCTGTTTCTATCTTGGTCAATTACATTGTAATAATATAAATGCATTTTATCCAAAATAGTTGTAAGCCACAAATTCACAATTTATCATCTAAAAAAATTTTTTTTAGAGTTGGCCGCTTATTTTAAGAGGATATTGCCCTAAAAAAAACTTACAAATAAACAAATAAAAAATGGGAAACCTCTCTTTTAGTTTTGCTAAAAATCTTTGTTAATATCAGTAAGATAAAAGTTGCTAGAAAGAAAATATAATAATTTATGTTTTAAGAGAACTATTTGGCGTGTCTGTGACAGTGGCAGACAACATGGGCTGATGGGCCTTGTGGGGGGTGTGAAGAAAGAGGACCTTGTTCTCCTACCAGTGTTGTCATCCCCCACTTGACTAAACCTATCCCTTCCATGATTCGTGATTTAGTTTCTCTCAATGATAAACTTCGAGTTTCATTCAATGAAAGATTTCTATTGAATGATTCACAAAAATCTCATTCATGAGTTTATTTTTATTTAGAAACTTTTTGTTTTGTTTTTGTTTTTAAGATATGGAGGAATTGAGTTACCGATTGGCAGACACTCTCATCATTTTGTTGCATCAAATATATGTTCTGATTGTGTGCAAAGTTAAAAGTAATTCGTTGGAGCCATTTTCGAGAAACTCGCAAGTACTAAAATAAAATCTGTAAAAATCGCACTTCCGGTCTACATATGTTGATTGAAACCAATATATTACATGCTGAGTAACATATGTTACTAAAATATAAAGTTTGTACTTTACTGGGAGATATTTTGTTCACAAAAACGCAAACACACACACACACATACACACACAGTTTTGACAAAACCGATGGGTTTTTGTTGGCCAATACCTTAAAACAAGAATTTCTAGTGAAAATTCATTATCTAAATTTGATGGATTGCAATTTTTCCTTTTAGCAGTCAGTCAATTTCATTACAATCCAGATATACAATCATATGTAACTAAAGTAAATTATATCGTAACATATATACCGTAATTATATCGTAACTAAAGTAACATATATCGTACCCTAGAACAAAACTGTATCAAGTCTATTAATAATTTATAAATTAACTCATTTCATCTTTTACTGGGTAGCTGAAGATGGATTTTTTTTTATTCAGTGTATCTAATTTTTGCAAACGCCTTCCAGTCAAAACAATTTTAATTAGAACAAATTTTCGCCGTTCTAAGGAAGATTAGATTGGCGAAAGACTGTACCTATGATTAGATTGTTCCACTGTGGAAGATTATACTTCCTGTATCCGTTTCAATACACAGCCGATCTCCGAGCAATGTTCTTCTAAAGTTACGCAGGAAGAGCAAATCTAAAAACATCGCTGCTCGATTCAAAGTCAGGAACTCCGCGTGGGAGTCAAGAGCGCTACCTCTGTGCTAATCCATTTCCTTAACTTACCTTAAAACATACATATGTATTTTATGGTGCTTATTTCAAAAATAATATCGTTTTTGCAATATGGACTTAATAACTAGTTCATAACGTGATATGCAAAATTTAAGTAAAACAACTGAAAGAGAGCAAAATTTGAAAACGGGTTAGTAAAAAAACTAAAATAGTAAAAATTTGGACTACTAATATTTGGATACAGTTTTGCCTTAGGATGCCGATATATATGTATATAATAAAATACCTAACCATAGATAGCCTAATAGAAGGCGAAGTTGACACGCCTTAAATTAAAAAAAAAACTTAACAAAATAAAAAATATTCTCCATAATATCACAATCTTTTTCATACACTAGAGGAAAATAGAATGTATAAGAATACTTTCTATATTAGAAAATTGCGATCTGTTCATGAGATAGAATAGCACTGGCCGGGGCAGCAATACTCCTACATCACGTTGGTGCATGTCGCTTGGAAGAAATGGCAGGCATTCATCCCTTGAAAGTACCATATCAAATTTATTAGCACCATCGTCAGTTTCTAACCATGATATAACTTACCTCCCTAAGTTTGATGGATGCAGCAGCTTGAGGTGCTTCCTTGCAGGAAGGTGGAAGTTAATCACTGAAAAGGAGTAAAGACAAAAGAAAGAACAATGAAATTTTCTTCCCTAAAAGTGTATAAGGGTTTTCTCTCCGGAGGTTGGTAATACACTGATAAATTTCCAGTGCCAATGACCTTAAAACAAAATTATTATAATAATGATAGGAATAGTTATTTATTTGACAAGAGAGTAAAGTGTTACTTTTACATAGTCGAGTTGCCAGAGCGCAGTCGAATATGGCAACTGAAAGAGAGAGAGTTGTAAAAAGACTATATTTTTCCTTAAAAAGAATATATATATATATATAGAAGTAGTAATTTTGGCCATTGAAAAGAGGAAGGTTACCTTTAAAAAAAAAGTTTATAGTACAAGAGGTTAAAAATAAGCAAGATTATCAGAAATATTTTCCGTAATAGCCTGCTTTATTTTGTGATATTCGATCGGTTTCAGGCGTTCGCATATCATCAGGATGTGATAACATAGACTTGCAATAGGGTAAAAAGGACCGACGTTCTCTGGCGCAGGGCCTACGGAGCCAAGTCTTTTTTGGGGGTTGCAAGAACGCCGCTGCCATCATCCAAATCAATGAGCTTAATTCAAAGATGACGTCATCAGATTAAATATTATCCAAATCGCGCCCCACCCCCACCCCCAGGCCAGACCTAAATTCAAAAGATAGCCCCCAACCTCCCACCCCAGGCCAGACCTAAATTCAAGAGAAAAAAAAAGATTTCTACATGACCTTGAATCGAACCAGCAAACCCAGCACTCACAGTCGGTTATCTAAACCAGTAGACCACCGATGCCACTCGGTCCTATGTAGAAAAAGATCTCGTTATAAATTATGTGCGTTGTACGGCGCGTTCCAAGTTAGTTGTTAGTTGTAGTAGTGTGTTTAAAAAGTTTTTTTATTACTGCTTACACCTATTAATTATAGCACGAGATTCAACGGGATGAGAGAGGAAGTTAGATGACGCAACATTTTAGCTTGATAAGAAGGTTTTACATATATATCGCAGAGCAGCTCGCTATCATCCTATCTTCGACCTTGGGTCAATCTATGCGATAATTAGCATTAGTTTTTTTTTAATTGAATTTCTCGGTCAGAAGACCGCACAAACGCTGTTATGACTCACTCGAGACATAATAGATAAATAACAGTTGGTTAGAAGATATTGCATAATTGTAGATGTCCTGGTCTCATATGCATAACTGTTTAATCACACCAAAACCATTATGATACTGTGTTAACATTATACCTATAAAAAAAGTGATACAGCAATAAATATTTTTTGGGTGAGGGAGTTAGATAAAAACTCATTTTATATAAATTGTTTTTACAATTTTTTATTACAATCTTGTTTACAATGCATGTTGGTTGTATTAATACATGGAATGTAATAACCTCATTTATTTTAATTTTTATGGGATAATACACTGTTTGATCAAGGGTTGGGGGGGTTAATACCAAAATATTATAATGCTATCCATAAAAACAAAAATTAATTTTTGGTTAATAGTTTACGCAAACGTTATCTGGCAGTCAATATCCCCGGGGGTGCACTAAAATGTCCCGGTGTCCATAGGCCAACGAGTTTTTCGCATCGAAGCGGAGAACCGTTTATTATCTGGCTGAAAGGCTTCGTTTATTAATTAAGGTGGAGTACCTTTATGGCCCCTACCGACCGAATCGATTTCATTCAGTGCTTTAACATCGAGACAATCGTTGAATAGGACGGATTTTAATAATCGGCAAATCCAAGTTTCTTAAGCGTGTTTTGCAGCACGCCTTTGCACGCTTCTTTATATCCCCATCACACATCAATAGCATACATCTTCGGACGCAATGCAACCACTTCGGTAATTATGCGCCCATCCACTTCATCCTTAAATTTCCCCAATACCTTTTTATTTTTAATTGAGAAATTCGGATGGCTTGGATGATATCCTGACGTGTCAAAATGATCTTCCATTTCCAGCATATCCTTAAAAATGTCGTCTGTGCTGATACGGTACAATAGGGAGTCCGTATCCGTATATATTAAACGAAGCCGTTCTGGTCCATATTTTTGCAGCATAATGGAGTAATGAAATTTGAAAATTATATCATTCGAGATCTCCAAAATAGAAAAGCCCACGTACGGAACTTTGTTAAAGTATATCCTCGTTTTGGCCATCCTAACACCAACCAAATTCTCATCATATATTTTAGCATCGAGGAATGTTGGCTTTGCAATTAATTTCATTAATCTGCTATCATTAGTGACAAGCTCAAAGTTCATCCTTTTACGCGCATTCTCCATAGTCTTCCCAAAGTTTGCATTATTATATAATTTGTACTGATTCTTCTCAAAATCGTTGGTTGCACGAGTCCTCATATCCGTGTTTAATTTGATGTAAGGAAGAAGCCATGGTGATTGCTTAAATCGAAGGGCTCTACGAACCCGCACCAGCTGCAGCCCATAATCGCGGGCCTGTTTAAGAGCAATGTAGTGAACCACGTATCTCTCCCGCTTGCCAAGATGAGGAATCAATTTTTTAATATTTCCCTCACTGTTAGGAGGCGCCATTGTTTCTGCAAGAAACGGGAGGTCGTTGTGAAGCGGATGAAGATGTTCTGGATATTCCAGATCCACTTCTAATATATATCCAAAGTCGGAATCATCAGGGATGTCTTGAACTTGAATCTCTTCCGGCTGTTCCACCCATTCAAAGCCTCCATCAGGTAAAAACCTACTCTGTGCATCACCATATAAATTGTTTGCATCGTAATACATGATGAATACTGACTCTTGCGTTGGATCATAGGTTTGCATGTATTTATTATTGGCCTTGCAATACCGTAGGGAAGCCTGGCAGATACCTCCTCTTATGCCACGTTCGACCATTAAAATCATTTCATAATCAAGCAGAAGTTCCAATTTAATGCCTGTTAACCTCAACATAGCATCCCACGCCATACCGGGAGCAGTGAAATAATGCGCAGGATCGATTTTATGAGTACTCATTGTCACACGTCTAACGTTTTCAAAGACATCAGCCAGCAACAAAACATCAGTCTTTAAATATATATCACTATATTCTCCAACGTTGTACATTGAAACTCGTTCCACACCTTCACTGCATGGTTATAATCCTCTTCGCCAATATGGCTGTCCGTCAAGGCGTTGTAGAATGCAACCTTAGGTGGTAAATTTTCTTCATCCAATTTCTGCCATGAACTCACATAGTCGTACGGGAAAACGCCTTTTCTTAATACAAGGGGCAGCTGCGTTTCAGTGAAATATTTCGCAGTTTCCATGAAAGAAGATTTTGGTAAGTAATTAACTAATTGAGCCAGACTCTCTGCCATGAATCTGAATGAATCCAAGAAGCGAAATTGAATACCATTAATGTACTTTGCAAATGAAATAAACTTCTCTTCAGTATGAGGTATTACATTAACTCTGCCTGGAAGTTTCCCCAATTCTTTAATAATAAAATGCGAATCGTACCCGCTGAGATTATGAATGAATACTGGAACATAAGTAGGTTGCCGACATCGCAAATTACACTTATTACATGCAGCACCCCTATATCTGCCTGAAATATGACAATGATCCCGCACCTTATGGTTGGCTTCGCTGAATGTATGATTGCAGAGATAACAGGTCTCAGCCGCCTTCCAGTCTCTTTCTTCTAGCTTACTAATCACTATATCCACATTTTTGTTTAACATCTTGCCAATGACTGTTGATAGATCGCTTAGATGAAGTAAGAATTTTTCGGCTGCATTCTCTCCCATATATAAAAATGATTCTTTAAGCGTCCAAAGATGTTCTATTTCATAGGCAGGTTTTACATAGGTGCAGAAAGAAAACGGCTCATGTTCTTGATAGTTCGTTGTAGATGATCGGGCTGTGGAAGGCGCACATGAATGTATAGGTTTTAAAATGCACTCGAAATCGGCGTAAATCACAAAATTTGCTTTTAGCTGGCGGTCAACGTTTTTAAATTCAATAAAAGTTTCTTCAGTTGGGAGTTTAACAGCTGCCGGATTGTTATTGCCACAATATATCTTGTGTTCTTGTAGTTTATCCTCTGCTGATTTGCCATACCGCCCATCAAAGTGTGTAAAACAGCGTTTACACAACTGTATTGCACCCATATGTTTGGTTATTTGCCCAGAAACCAACCTATTTAAATGTTTAATAAAAATATAATGTTGTTTTTCTCCATCTTGCATGAGTAAAAGGTCACGATGGTCTTGCAGTTCTTCTTTCACAACCTTCAGCGGGTAAACACTATTATCACCATCCAACCCGAATACATTTATTGATATATTGTTTACTTTTTCGAACTTTTTGATCTGGTGAAGAGGCGTGGGGAATGAAACGCACTCAAAATTATAAGGATGAACCAGCGTTTTATATTTACTAACACGTTGAGGGTTTTTATCCACAAATTTTGCTAATACAGCATATTTAAAACACTCCTCGTCGTAATTCTCCGGATTTATATAAGCCTTCTTAGCAGCGATAGATTTAGGAAGTTTGATATATGTCGACCCTCCTAGCGGCTTGTACATATTTATCCGCAACCTTGCTCCATCTATCCTAACCAGCTTCCATCCACTCTTCTCTAACTGTGCCTCTTCCATTTCGTTCACTAATTTCTTGAATGCATGTTCGAGAAACTCATCGATATCTGTGTCCATATAAACGGCCTTATTCCGAGTTTTAAATGATCTATCAGTTTGTTCCCCAAGTGTATTCTCAAACAGACATTCCACACTATATTAATTTTTAGCGTACGTTTCTCTTCCAATTGTTGTTTAATGAGCTCGTATAGACGCCTTTTAATCGACTGCAGAAACGTAGATAGATCTTCAAATTCCGCTGATTGCAGAAAATATGACCTTCTTCTCCCCCGACATGCCGATTCATATTCTTCAGATGCCCGTTTCAACAATTCCGCTTTAGTTGGTTCCACACATGCCTTTTCAGCGCCTGAATTATCATATCGAGCTTTCTTTACAGGAGGTCGGTCAGCACAGACTATTTCATGTCGCTCGCCGTTATATCTATTCAAAAAAGTCCGTTTACAGCCCTTACAGACATACATCTGGTTTGCATTACAGTATCTTTGGTGGCGATAGAGATTCTTCTTCAAAGTGAATGTTTTTCCACCTTTCTCACAGCTAAATGTTGCCATCTTGAACGATGTTTAACGTGTAGGAAGTCACACTAAGACTGAGATCCATACCTCACGCATCTATATTTATACCTTCGGGAACCGACTTTGCGCATGCGCATAACTTTTCCCAAAATGTAACACAATCTAGAGTAATAAAGTACAAAACAAGTTGTAAGCATGTGCATAGCATTTCTCAAATGTGACACGATCTAGAGTAATAAAGTACAAAACCATTGTTGCGCATGCGCATAGCATTTCTCAAATCTAGAGTAAATTGGTATATTAATAAACAGAAATAGCACTTTTAGGAGACAACCTAACCCCCCTCCTCCGCCTCAAAGGTGCCTAAAATGCATTTTCCCAGAGAAATATTTCAAATAAAAATTGTAGATCCTTGTATGTGTAGTTGATATATCAATTTTACTGAAAATTGTTGGAACTATTTTGAAATGATTGCAAAATCCATTCAGTAAAGTGGTACTTCCGCTTGAGGAATTTCGACAGATAACGTACTTCTGGAACCCCATGTGATACCCCAGACGGAATAGCGTGTTTGAACTAATTACTATAACACTAAACAGAAAATGGTTAAATATTACGTAATGTTCTAAAAATAGATCTTTAGAGGCGGGGACCTTGAAAGGAAGTTAAAACTATAAACAATTAGCTATCGAATATGCATATTTACATATTTGTAAAAAATGAATGTGTGTGTGTGTGTGTGTCGGATTCATTGACCTTTAGATAGCAAGACTATGCATGTTTTTTGCAACATTGTGCCAGACTTGATTGAAGTATTATTATTTCGCGCTGTTTGAAACACCAATTTTGGCGGAAAAAAAAATTTTAAAAAACTTGTTTTATTTCCTTAAAAATATAATATTAAAAATCATTCACTCATTTCATTTATTTATTGTGATGAAGAACCCTCTGTAATCTATAAAAACAGATTTAAATGATAAATATAAATACAAGCGAGAGTGTTTTCTACTTCAAACACGCATGACCAACTCCATGCCGGCCTGGTCATACTCTGAATATAAACTCTCGCAGAAGGTTGGAGGGGTGAGGGCAAATGAGGCAATCCCCACTTTACATCATTAATATTCCCCCTCCTGCCAATAGAAAGAACGCAGCGAATTTTAGGTGAACAATAGGGCATATATGTAACAGTTGTTCTCTTCCAAAAATATTTTTTAAGAAAATGCACTTAGTATTCCAAATTAATGAAATTCATCGGTGTTTTTATGGAAAAATCATAAAAACTAAAAACTGTTCAGTAAAACACAGTTCCGGCTTACTAATTTTTCTTGAAACTCGGAATTTTGGCAATCCATTAATCTAGGCAATTAATTTTTGTCTAGATGGTAGAATTGTATAATTACATGGGATAGGGTTTTATTTACCTCTAAAATGCTACCATATATGCCCTATTGTTCACCTAAAATTCGCTGCGTTCTTTCTATTGGCAGTAGGGGGAATATTAATGATGTAAAGTGGGGATTGCCTCATTTGCCCTCACCCCTCCAACCTTCTGCGAGAGTTTATATTCAGAGTATGACCAGGCCGGCATGGAGTTGGTCATGCGTGTTTGAAGTAGAAAACACTCTCGCTTATATTTATATTTATCATTTAAATCTGTTTTTATAGATTACAGAGGGTTCTTCATCACAATAAATAAATGAAATGAGTGAATGATTTTTAATATTATATTTTTAAGGAAATAAAACAAGTTTTTTAAAAATTTTTTTTCCGCCAAAATTGGTGTTTCAAACAGCGCGAAAGAATAATACTTCAATCAAGTCTGGCACAATGTTGCAAAAAACATGCATAGTCTTGCTATCTAAAGGTCAATGAATCCGACACACACACACACACACACACACACACATTCATTTTTTACAAATATGTAAATATGCATATTCGATAGCTAATTGTTTATAGTTTTAACTTCCTTTCAAGGTCACCGCCTCTAAAGATCTATTTTTAGAACATTACGTAATATTTAACCATTTTCTGTTTAGTGTTATCGTAATTAGTTCAAACACGCTATTCCGTCTGGGGTATCACATGGGGTTCCAGAAGTACGTTATCTGTCGAAATTCCTCAAGCGGAAGTACCACTTTACTGAATGGATTTTGCAATCATTTCAAAATAGTTCCAACAATTTTCAGTAAAATTGATATATCAACTACACATACAAGGATCTACAATTTTTATTTGAAATATTTCTCTGGGAAACTGCATTTTAGGCACCTTTGAGGCGGAGGTGGGGGGTTAGGTTGTCTCCTAAAAGTGCTATTTCTGTTTATTAATATACCAATTTACTCTAGATTTGAGAAATGCTATGCGCATGCGCAACAATGGTTTTGTACTTTATTACTCTAGATCGTGTCACATTTGAGAAATGCTATGCACATGCTTAAAACTTGTTTTGTACTTTATTACTCTAGATTGTGTTACATTTTGGGGAAAAGTTATGCGCATGCGCAAAGTCGGTTCCCGAAGGTATAAATATAGATGCGTGAGGTATGGATCTCAGTCTTAGTGTGACTTCCTACACGTTAAACATCGTTCAAGATGGCAACATTTAGCTGTGAGAAATGTGGAAAAACATTCACTTTGAAGAAGGATCTCTATCGCCACCAAAGATACTGTAATGCAAACCAGATGTATGTCTGTAAGGGCTGTAAACGGACTTTTTTGAATAGATATAACGGCGAGCGACATGAAATAGTCTGTGCTGATCGACCTCCTGTAAAGAAAGCTCGATATGATAATTCAGGCGCTGAAAAGGCATGTGTGGAACCAACTAAAGCGGAATTGTTAAACGGGCATCTGAAGAATATGAATCGGCATGTCGGGGGAGAATAAAGTCATATTTTCTGCAATCAGCGGAATTTGAAGATCTATCTACGTTTCTGCAGTCGATTAAAAGGCGCCTATATGAGCTCATTAAACATCAATTAGAAGAGAAACGCACGCTAAAAATTAATATAGTGGTGGAATGTCTGTTTGAGAATACACTCGGGGAACAAAATGATAGATCATTTAAAACTCGGAATAAGGCCGTTTATATGGACACAGACATCGATGAGTCTTGAACATGTATTCAAGAAATTAGTAAACGAAATGGAAGAGGCACAGTTAGAGAAGAGTGGATGGAAGCTGGTTGGAATAGATGGAGCAAGGTTGCGAATAAATATGTACAAGCCGCTAGGAGGGTCGACATATATCAAACTTCCTAAATCTATCGCTGTTAAGAATGCTTGTATAAATCCAGAGAATTACGACGAGGAGCGTTTTAAATATGGTGTATTAGCAAAATTTGTGGATAAAAACCCTCAACGTGTTAGTAAATATAAAACGCTGGTTCATCCCTATAATTTTGAGTGCGTTTCATTCCCCACGCCTCTTCACCAGATCAAAAAGTTCGTAAAAGTAAACAATATATCAATAAATGTATTCGGGTTGGATGGTGATAATAGTGTTTACCCGCTGAAGGTTGTGAAAGAAGAACTGCAAGACCATCGTGACCTTTTACTCATGCAAGATGGAGAAAAACAACATTATGTTTTTATTAAACATTTAAATAGGTTGCTTTCTGGACAAATAACAAAACATATGGGTGCAATACAGTTGTGTAAACGCTGTTTTACACACTTTGATGGGCAGTATGGAAAATCAGCAGAGGATAAACTGCAAGAACACAAGATATATTGTGGCAATAACAATCCGGCGGCTGTTAAACTCCCAACTGAAGAACCTTTTATTGAATTCAAAAACGTTGAACGCCAGCTAAAAGCGAATTTTGTGAATTATGCCGATTTTGAGGGCATTTTAAAACCTATATTCATGTGCGCCTTCCCCCGCCCAATCATCTACAACGAACTATCAGGAGCATGAGCCGTTTTCTTTCTGCGCCTATGTAAAACCTGCCGATGAAATAGAACATCTTTGGGCGCTAAAAGAACCATTTTTATATAGGGGAGAGAATGCCGCCGAAAAATTCTTACGTCATCTAAGCGATCTATCAACAGTCATTGGCAAGATGTTAAACAAAAATGTGGACATAGTGATTAGTGAACTAGAAGAAAGAGAATGGAAGGTGGCTGAGACCTGTTATCTCTGCAATCATACATTCAGCGAAGCCAACCATAAGGTGCGGGATCATTGTCATATTTCAGGCAAATATAGGGGCGCTGCATGTAATAAGTGTAATTTGCGATGCCGGCAACCAACTTATGTTCCAGTATTCATTCACAATCTCAGCGGGTACGATTCGCATTTTATTATTAAAGAATTGGGGAAACTTCCAGGCAGAGTTAATATAATACCTCATACTGAAGAGAAGTTTATTTCATTTGCAAAGTACATCAATGGTATTCATTTTCGCTTCTTGGATTCATTCAGATTCATGGCAGAGAGTCTGGCTCAATTAGTTAATTACTTACCAAAATCTTCTTTCATGGAAACTGCGAAATATTTCACTGAAACGCAGCTGCCCCTTGTATTAAGAAAAGGCGTTTTCCCGTACGACTATGTGAGTGCCTGGCAGAAATTGGATGAAGAAAATTTACCACCTAAGGTTGCATTCTACAACGCCTTGACGGACAGCCATATTGGCGAAGAGGATTATAACCATGCAGTGAAGGTGTGGAACGAGTTTCATTGTACAACGTTGGGAGAATATAGTGATATCTATTTAAAGACTGATGTTTTGTTGCTGGCTGATGTATTTGAAAACTTTAGACGTGTGACAATGAGTACTCATAAAATCGATCCTGCGCATTATTTCACTGCTCGCGGTATGGCGTGGGATGCTATGTTGAGGTTAACAGGCATTAAATTGGAACTTCTGCTTGATTATGAAATGATTCTAATGGTCGAACGTGGCATAAGAGGAGGTATCTGCCAGGCTTCCCTACGGTATTGCAAGGCCAATAATAAATACATGCAAACCTATGATCCAACGCAAGAGTCAGTATTCATCATGTATTACGATGCAAACAACTTGTATGGTGATGCTCAGAGTAGGTTTTTACCTTATGGGGGCTTTGGATGGGTGGAACAGCCGGAAGAGATTCAAGTTCAAGACATCCCTGATGATTACGACTTTGGATATATATTAGAAGTGGATCTGGAATATCCAGAACATCTTCATCCGCTTCACAACGACCTCCCGTTTCTTGCAGAAACAATGGCGCCTCCTAACAGTGAGGGAAATATTAAAAAATTGATTCCTCATCTTGGCAAGCGGGAGAGATACGTGGTTCACTACATTGCTCTTAAACAGGCCCTCGACTATGGGCTGCAGCTGGTGCGGGTTCGTAGAGCCCTTCGATTTAAGCAATCACCATGGCTTCTTCCTTACATCAAATTAAACACGGATATGAGGACTCGTGCAACCAACGATTTTGAGAAGAATCAGTACAAATTATATAAGAATGCAAACTTTGGGAAGACTATGGAGAATGTGCGTAAAAGGATGAACTTTGAGCTTGTCACTAATGATAGCAGATTAATGAAATTAATTGCAAAGCCAACATTCCTCGATGCTACAATATATGATGAGAATTTGGTTGGTGTTAGGATGGCCAAAACGAGGATATACTTTAACAAAGTTCCGTACGTGGGCTTTTCTATTTTGGAGATCTCGAAGGATATAATTTTCAAATTTCATTACTCCATTCTGCTGCAAAAATATGGACCAGAACGGCTTCGTTTAATATATACGGATACGGACTCCCTATTGTACCGTATCAGCACAGACGACATTTTTAAGGATATGCTGGAAATGGAAGATCATTTTGACACGTCAGGATATCATCCAAGCCATCCGAATTTCTCAATTAAAAATAAAAAGGTATTGGGGAAATTTAAGGATGAAGTGGATGGGCGCATAATTACCGAAGTGGTTGCATTGCGTCCGAAGATGTATGCTATTGATGTGGATGGGGATATAAAGAAGCGTGCAAAAGGCGTGCAAAGATCTACGCTTAAGAAACTTGGATTTGCCGATTATAAATCCGTCCTATTCAACGATGTCTCGATGGTAAGCATAATGAAATCGATTCGGTCGGTAGGGCATAAAGTCTACTCCACCTTAATTAATATACGAAGCCTTTCAGCCTCAGATAATAAACGGTTCATCCTGCCTGATGGAATAAACTCGTTGGCCTATGGACACCGGGACATTTTAGTGCAGGATATTGATGCAGATTAACGTTTGCGTAAACATATTAGACCAAAAAATTAATTTTATGTTTTTTATGATACATTATAAATATTTTGGTATTAATTGATCAAAACAGTGTATTATACCATAAAAAATTGAATAAATGAGTTTTATTAATTATTCAATGTATTATACCATAAACATGTCATTGTAACAAATTGATAATAAAAAATTTGTAAAACAATTATATAAATGAGTTTTTATTCTAACGCCTCAAAAAATATTTATTAGCTGGTATGCATTTTTTAATAGGTATAATGTTAACACCCAGTATCATAATGGTTTGGTGTGATTAAACAGTATATGCTGATAAGACCAAGGACATCTACAATTATGCAATATCTTCTAACCAACTGTTTTTATCTATATATGTCTCGAGTGAGTCATAACAGCGGTTGTGCGGTCTTCTGACCGACTGAAATTCAATTAAAAAAAAAAATAATGCTAAGTTATCGCATTAGATTGACCTCAAGGTCGAAGATAGGATGATAGCGAGCTGCTCTGCGATATATATGTAAAACCTTCTTATCAGCTTAAATGTTGCGTCATCTTAACTTCCTCTCTCTCTTCCGTTGAAATCTACGTGCTATAATTAATAGCTGTAAGCAGTAATAAAAAAACTTTTTTAAACACACTACTACAACTAAACAACTAACTTGGAACGCGCTCGTACAACGCACATAAATTTATAGACGAGATCTTTTTCTACATAGGACCGAGTGGCATCGGTGGTCTACTGGTTTAGATAACCGACTGTGAGTGCTGGGTTTGCTGGTTCGATTCAAGGTCATGTAGAAATCTTTTTTTTTCTCTTGAATTTAGGTCTGGCCTGGGGTGGGAGGTTGGGGGCTATCTTTTGAATTTAGGTCTGGCCTGGGGGTGGGGGTGGGGCGCGATTTGGATAATATTTAATCTGATGACGTCATCTTTGAATTAAGCTCATTGATTTGGATGATGGCAGCGGCGTTCTTGCAACCCCCAAAAAAGGCTTGGCTCCGTAGCCCTTGCGCCAGAACCGGTCTTTTTACCCTACTACTTGCACAGAGAAAAATCATTACACACTTTGTGCAAGTCTGTGTTATCTCATTGTGTATCAAGATAACATGATGGTGGCGAAATGCCCGAAACCGATCGATGACTGCAAAATGCAGCAAGCTATCCCGGAAAAAATTACTGATGTTTTCCAGCTCTGCCACCCAACCACAACAAATATCTCTGCTGATTGGGAAAGACATAAGACTCTCCTAGAGCGCAAAGTTGACACGATACATGTCCTAAGGGATACCGTTGCTGGTGCCTATATAGCGGTCACGGAGCTGACTAAGGCAATAGCAGGCGTGAGTGGACACGGAAGCTCATAGCAGCTAAAAAAGATGTAGCCAGGAAGCGAAAAACATACCAATGGGAACATAATGATGAATCCCGTCAAAGATATATAAATGAGTATCGACGTGCCCGCAAGCGATATAAAAAGATGGTGTCCAAGCCAAGATCTCAAGCTGGCGGGGTTTGTGGAGTCAGAAGGCAATAGAGGTGCTTGGGATATTGTTTGCAAGGTGGAAACGAATAAGATAAGAACCGAGCTAATACCAGATAGTCTGTATACAGATGGAGTATCTGGTTCCAGGTCAGCGGGAGTCAACTGAGCACTTATTGAAAGTACTCCAACTCGAGGATAATCCTCTGGACGACACTTTGTTGCAAAAAAGTCATCGCGAAGCAGTCTATGAGTTACCCGGCTCTGGCTGAATCCGTAACAGAATTCGATATATATAACGTGAAGTTTGTTATTGGTGAACTCAAGAACAAAAAGGCTCCAGGAATAGATATGATAAATGGAGAAATACTCGTAGTCCGGAAAAACGAAGATGTAAGCCATTGACCTATTCAATGGATGCCAGAGACTGAGGTACTTTCCCAGTCAATCGAAACAGGGCTTGTCAAAGTATTGTATAAAGGTGGGAACAAGCCCATAGATAATGCAAACTCGTATCGATTGATACTACTCCTACCCGTCTTTGGGAAACTGCAAAAGAATCTGATTATAATGAGATTGAAAACCTTTATCAGTTTCGGCCCCAATCAGTATGGTTTTGTATCGGGAAGATCGACGACAAATGCGATATCCAAGAGCCTTGAATTGGTGCGTGCAGTGGGCACAAATATGCCCTCACAGTATTCCTGGACATAGCTGGGGCCTTTGATAATGTTTGTTGGCCGACCGTTTTGAAGTCACTCAGAAGAAGTCCGCCAAATCTTCTGAAATTGATTCCAAGCTACCTCTACCCAAAGGATGGCGGTGCTAGTGACTCAGGCCGGTGAGATTTTAAGGTCAATAACAAAAGTTGCCCGCAGGGCTCGGTGTATTGGATTATTGTGATTTGGTTGCATACGCTGATGTCCTTGCAATAGTTGTCCATGGACATTCTCGTCAGGAGTTAGAGGAACGTGCTAGCACCGTAGTGTCTCGGATAAAGAATTGGTGTCAAGGGGAGAAGCTACAGATTTCGTTCGAGAAGTCTAAACTGATGCTAATGAAGGCAAGTTTCATCTCGGTCGCCCGCCCTGGATCATGGTGGACGAACAAAGAATAGTCCACATAACCCAGTTTGAGTACCTGGGCGTGCTGCTGGATTGGAAGCTTTCTTTTAAGCCCTACATTCGGCAGGTTGCCTCCAGATGTCTAAACTTGTACCAGCGGATCAAAAGAGTAGCCCGTGGTGAGTGGGAGCTAAAGACTGATATGACTTTGACCATCTACAGGGGAGTGATAGAGTAGGTTGCAACGTATGCAGCTGCCTGTTGGGCTGATAAGCTTGACAGCACTCTATGAGCGGCACTCTACTACTCTACTACGAATGCAAAGAGCCATTTTGTGCTCTGTAACACGGTTCAATGCGACATCCTCCACGGTCTCCTTATCGATGATCACTGGCGTGTTGCCGCTCGATCTCTTAATTTTTTTTATTTTTCATTCCCTCAAAACCGGACTAATAATGTGGGAATTGAAACAAAAAATAACCAAATATGTTTCCTCCCCCCCCCACCATTCCGAAATATATCAGTGATTGATCTGCCGTTCATTTCAAAGAAAGACAGAGATGTTGTGTTCAAAGCTTTCTTCCAAGTGTGAAATTTTTGCAAAACTTCATTATTTAAATCGCATTAACACAACCTAAGTGAAATTCTTTGATCTTACAGACTTACATAAAGACATATAAAGTAAAAGAGAATTTTAATCTCTAATTAATCATGATCTTCTTTGGCATCAAATGTTTTTTTGGCTCTAATCCAAAATAGTCTACATTTTTATATAAATAAACTAAATAAGAATAAACTGCAGGTAATAACAGACTTTTGCTATTTCAAGGTGAATTGCAATTAATGTTGAATTTATTTATGTTTTAGTTTTTTTTAAATTTTATGGCTTTTTCTTTTTAAAATTGAAATATTTTAAATTTTTAAAACACACTGTTTTATATCCATAACTTTCAATATAATTTATTCTAATTGTTACAAAAAAAAAAAAAAAAATGAAAAATAATCGTTTAAATAATATATTTAAATAAATAATAAAAACATTATTTACATAATAAATATGATTTAATAATTTTTACTTAAATCACTTATTTTAAAATAATTAATATTTACAAAATAAACTCACAAAATAATGTAAATACGCTCATCACAAATTGTTTACAACAGTTGACTTCAAACAGTTTTCCATTTAGATCTCAAACATAATATTACTATTAAATATTATAAAAATATTTTATCTTTTCAGGCTTTTTATATTTAAGTCAATTTATGGTATGTGTAAATTGTGGATCTGATCAAACCATCGAATCCTACGATACTTAATTATATAAATTAATATATTTAAATTAATAAAAGCAATTGTTTATTTTTTGTATTAAACTGACCAAACGTTTGACCTAATGCATACATAATACGGCAAAGTTATTTTTCTGTAATCATGCAATGTACACTTTCACCCAATTTTTAATTTACTTATGTTTTGCATATTGTTCCTTTTTGTTTCCCAGGCGTTGGCAAAGAACTAGTTTATTGCTGTCGGTACCGAAATTGCCGAAAAAAGTTTTTTTGAGAACGAACTCTGGGTTCAATTTAGTATAAGTGCCATTGGACAAGATAGTTCTAGTGTTAATGGGGTAGATACTCAAGTATCCTCGAAACAATCTAGTTAGGGAAGCGGGATTTTGCCATAGTATTGTAACAAAAATTCTAGATATTTTTTAGAATTTAATTTTAAATTGGATGATCGAGAATAGCGAAAAGATTGGGGGGACAAACGCAACAGTAGAGATGGATGAAAGCGCATTCGGACGCAGAAATTTTAACAGATGTTGAGCAACAAAGAGCCGTTGGGTAGTTGGTGGTATAAAAAGGTCAACCAACTATATATAACCTTGATTTGAATTTTTTCCAGAAAATTATTTTTTTTGCGGGGATCCTAGGGGGGATTTGCAAAGTTATGATGCCCTCTGTATTGTTACTTTAGCATAATGGGACTGACTGTATTACCACCTTTAATGTATTAAGGCATATGATATAATGGGATCCGAATCATTAAAGATTCATAGGATCTGAAGAGCGGAGAAGCACACTTTAAATGAATCAAAGTTAGTTACTCCCCACCTAGACCAGACTAGGTTCGATTCATATAAATAGAGTGACAGCTGAAGAGTTAAGCGATAGTTTTACGACAGTTTTTACCAACAGTACAACCAGTCAGCAACCTATGTACTACTTTCTTCTTTCTCAGCCAGTCTGTCTCTTTATTATTCTCTCGCTAACTAACTTCTAACTTAATTGTAAAATCCTTGTAGTTTGTGTATTCTACTCATTACACAGTGTTCAGCATATTATCTAGTTTATTTCTCTAAAACCCATTCTCTCTAACTCTCTCTCCTGCTCACATCCATTATAATTAGAATTATTGTTATTATTATTATTATATTATTATTATTATTATAATTTGTGTGTGGGGAGGGGCCAAACCCTACGCTATCCAAAGTCCTAGTGGATATCCAAGGTCCCATATATCTACCCCAAAAAAACAACAAACCGGATCTAGAACCGGATCCAAACCCGGGTCTATTCCATCTAAGATTTACCGCAGTCCGAACAAATCGGACAATAACCTTAA